>CAMOHE010051068.1:0-14609 GCA_946598075.1 Artocarpus hirsutus
GTACTAGATATGTCTAGGTTCATTGAATTTGACATTATCTAGATTATCTGAATCATATTCGAATTACTGACATTATCTAGATTTTCTGAATCAGATTTGAATTACAGACATTATCTAGATTATCTGAGTCATATTCGAATTACAGTTTACCCTATTTACAATCTGACTCTATCTCGAAGTCAACAGATATATATATATATATCTGCTTTAGGGTTTTTAGCCGAATTAAGAAAAAGAAGGTGTTCAATCATTTTAAAAGGGCGAAAAACATTAAAACCCTAAAAATTAGAGAGAGTCTTTTAACGCAAAAGAGAGAGTGCTAGCACACCAGGATACCTGCAGAGGACGTTGCTCTAAGTAACAACGTCTGAATCCGATTTCGATTACTAAAAGCTCGAGTTAGGGTATCACCAGAGTGAACCCGCTCTCTCCCTTCCAAAATCTTGCCTTTTTGTCATCCTGGTAAGATTCTACGACTTTCTTATTAATCTAATCGAATTGCATGGATCCTGCGAGGGTTTTGTGGGAATTAATTTTTATTTTCCGCTGCGTATTTGAATCACAAAATCTAACAAAACCCAACATCTCACTCCACCAAGATCAGCTGTAGTGTCTTGTAACTGAATGACAGCTTCTCTTTTATCCCTTCTATTCCTTTGACAAGTACTTTCTATCTCTGCATCAAAAGGAAGTAAATCATTGCTACCAAACCTTTGCATACACCTAAGAAAAACTCCTGTGAACAAGAACCAAAAACAGCAATGATCAATAAAACAAAAGGACAAAAATCAAAGCAGAACCAAAGTAAATTGTTTCAATATGAATAAAAACAAAATAGTCCCTGGCAACGGTGCCAAAAACTTATTGTGATTAAGCCTACTTTGGTGCCTAGGTGCCATTGGTATTGCACCTAGGTGCTATGCTCTCAGGTTTGGAACTGAAATTATGTCTACAGGAGCACATAGACACTCATAAAATGGCACCTAAGCATCGTGAGTGCCTAAGCGCCATTCCGTCTTCAAGTCCACTTGTGCTTATTTCCTCATCCGTTTTGCCCTACAACTTGCAAATACGCATTTTTCTCCTAAAACTCTACAAAGGAACATAAAACAAGATCAAACTCCTACAATTTACTCAAAACTAATAAAATATTAAGTTAAAATCATCTAATAAATTAGCCTAAAACTAACTTCTAAATATTAAAATTTAAAAAAAGTCCAAATTTAACACTTTTACATGGAACTCTAATTCCAAATTTTTTTAGGGAAAAAACATTAAAGCTTTTCCAGAAAAAATGTTTAACGCTTTACTTTTGGTTGTCGTTTAACAAAGTAATATTTTTTTCTTTTCTTTTTTGAAAATATGATTATAATGTGGCGAGAAAAAGCATGATTTAATCAAAACCATTTGCAAAAAGAAAAAACAATCAATAGTTGTCAAGGATCTAGCTGCTACCAATAAAAGTTTCAAAGGGTATTTCAAGTTCAAATGCTTTCACATCATCAATGAGGAAGTTATTGTTGAATACATATGATCTTTTTTTTTCTTTTTCTTTTTCTTTTGTCTTTTTACTCAAGAGTGAAAAAGCAATCATGGATTAACTAAGAAAAATCTTTAATCTATAGTTTACTATTTTTTAAATAAAAAGTCATATAAACATCTCACAAACAAGTTACCCACCTAGATAATACTTTGAGAAATTTCTTAAATTAAATACTTATTAATTGCTAGAATATTTTTTAGTCAAATATTTGCTTCATTACAACCATTAGATTTATATTAAGAGGCTAATACAATAGAAACCATTGGAGATGTAACTAATCAAACTATACCCAAATTATAAATATGTAAAAAATTATAAAATAAAACTAGAAAATGTGATAAAAAAAAACTAATTACTTATACTTCATATTTTGATCTTGATGCTTGAATAGAGAATCACAAGTCTTTTTAATTTCAACAAAAAATTAAAAAAATTTGAGCAACTTTTATAAACAATACGAGAAACTTGGAGAAATTAGAGTTGAGAGCATTAGAAACTTATAATTTTATAGACAACAAGATATTAATTTTTAAAAAAGATTACGAAAACAATTATCAGGAAAAAGGCAAAAATTTCAGTAAATATTATTTTTGATATATTTACAGTATAAATAAATTATTGACTCTCATTTTAAAAATGCTATTTACTTCAAATATTTTAAAACATGCTATTTAATTTAGAAAACGTTTTAAAAAGAATGTTATTTTTCTCTTTCCTTAAAGGAAAAAAAAAATCAAAGAACATGTTGGGATGGGTCGAGCTATAGCCCACCCAATGAGCATCATGTTGGGATGGGTCGAGCTATAGCCCACCCAATGAGCATGGAACCAGGGCTCAACCTGACACTTATACTCATGCCAAGCTAAAACTTGGCTAATACAAACAAAGGGGCTAGTCACTAGACCAATGATGTAGGTCATGAGCCAGTCTATTTAGGTTGACCCATATTTACAACTTTACTCATAGATCATAAACGCAAAAAGAAGAGGGTCTAATAGTGTAAGACAATTATCTAGCAATATCCATTTTATATTCAATACTTTAGCCTATTTAACAGAGCTTCTATTTATGCTTTTAGTTAATAGTAAAAGAAAATAAAAAATTGTGGCTTTTTCAGTAAGTTGTTAGAATTATATTTTTAAAAAAGATTGATTATGTCAAGATAATTTTTAAATTTTGTTAGTAACTAATAAAAATGTCTTATTAAAGCTTAGGTGCACTTTTCAAAGTCTATTTCTAGAGTGCTTTTTTGAGAAGATATATTTTATAGATTTGTTTGTAAGCTCCTCTAAAAAGCCAAAGCACTTTTAACAGATTATACAAACACCTTCAAAAGCAACTTTTCAATTCTAAGAGCCAAAAACATCTTTGAGAAGTCTCTCCTAAAAAAGCCTAAGCTAAGCAACTTTGGGTGCTTCCATCACAAAATTCCCATTATACAAATTTTTTAATTAAAAAAAAAGTAGCTCAAGTTAACTTTTTTGACTAGGAGTCCACTTCATGGCTTGCAACTCTAACCTAACATTAAGTTAAAGCCAAATGCTAATATAGCATTGAAAACAACCTCAACATAGCACCAAATATCATCACCAAATTGTTGCGATGAATAGTGTGGCACTGTATATAGAATGTAGCATTCCACTTTTTCAGGCTGTCATTTAAAATCTTACTTTCTAGCAAGAAAAATACCAAATAAATTTTTTTCTTTATAACATACTTTTAATATACTTAAAAATGTCGCGACTTTCGTTGCAAATTGAAACATGAGTTTCATACATTACTTCGCAGTCATTTAAAATCTTTGATAAGGCAAATCTTTGAAAATGTTTTTTGTATAACATTTCAAACTTGTTTCCTTATAATTACCCAATCTTCGTATTTATTTACCACGACACCAAGCTCTTCAACTAGTCATACTGATCTCTCGACGGATTATCTACAACATGAAGGAACTTGTAATGAGCTTTCACTCAGTAAGTTCGAACATAATCTTACAAAATATTAAAAGCATTCATCGTCAAACATCGCTTTTAAACTTTTCTTATAAAACTTTCTTCATTAACCTTTTCTTTTAATCAGCTTTCATAAAATGTTTTTCATCAACATTTCTCATAAATATTTCTTAAAGTGTTTCTTATAAACATCTCTCATAATTGTATCATGAAAAGGAATGCAAGCAAGGTCATTATTCATGATTCCATTTATGCTCTTTTATGAACATTCAATTATGAACTTCTTATTATCATTCATAACTTACATAAATTTGTTATCATCATTCTTATCTTACTCTTTAACATATGAGCTTTAGTGTTCGTATCAATATCATCAATTATGAGATCATGTCTTTAACGTAACATGATGTTTCTCTTGTAGAAGACTTAAAACCATGAAAAAACAAGGTCATAGTTTATCATAACTTTTAAACCTCGTATTAAAGAAACTGGTACGAAATTTTCCTTTTAGCTTTTGGGTTTAGATTACCAGTCTTGTAATCATAGTGAACATTATGTATGATATAATTTAATGTCTGAATCTTAAACATAGTAATTGCAAACACGTTGCAAATCATAACTTGAACTTTTAAGAATTTATATGCATCATAGCATAACAACTTAAAGCATTATGCATAACAATTACAATACATTTCAAATATTTATAAAACATTTGAAATTCATTTTCTTCATGCTATAGGTGAGGTTTGAAACTTACTTGGACTTAGATCTAACATTCCAATTTCATGCCTTTTTCCTTTTATTGGTTAACTTTTATGTCCTATTTTAAATGACACTTGACTGTTAGCTAACATTTCTCATTATCGACTTACTTGATATCGAAAACGAAACTTAAACTTTAACCTTTCATTCCTTTTACTTAACTTTGTTCTTATCGGTTCATTACTCTGTTACTTAACTTGAATTTATTTGATCAAATTCCATGTCTTACTAGACGATTTTGTTAATTAATATGATACAGAACATTTTTTGTCTAAGGGCGTCTTGCTTATTCAGAAGGCCCGGGTTCCGTTTTAGCCGTTTTATAAAAAATATCAATTTTATCCTTAGCAGGTTTTTCATGAGTCTCGTAACTTTATTAAACTTCTCGTTTCAACTCCATGTTCTATTACTTAAGTGGTATAGAAAAATTCCTACTTAGGGGCCTAATTCAGTTGTTTTGAGGTCTGTTTTGGCCTTGTTTAAAAAAATGACCATTTTGCCCTTGATAGGGCCTTAGAAAACTTTTGGCATCCACTTTAAACCAAAACTTACATTTTTGTACTTCTCACATCTTTTCAAAACACAAAACATTTGTTTTTTTTATAAAATCTATTTTATCAAAACTTTACGGTTTGACCCGTGTATAAAAATCTTAACCTTTTTGCCCTTTACATGCTTTCCTTAGAAAGTTCCCACATTCTTTTCAACTGTAAAACCCGTGGTTACTCATTTGCTTGCAGCAATGGAACCAACTTTTCACAATGAAAATCTAATTTCACATGTTTTTACGGTCTTGGACCAAAATACAAAATCTTGACATGTTTGCCCCTAGGAAAAAAAATAACTGTTTTATACTAAAAAAGTCTAATTTTTAACAAGGATTAAAACTTAAAAAAACTCCTTTGTGATAAAATCTTGTTAAATTTATAATTCACAAATCATGTAGAATTTTTGCGAACCGTCCACGATGTTTAATACCTTTGATGAGTTCTATAACTTTTGTTAAATTCTAATTGCACAGTGGAGTTTTCTACTATTTTTCAATTCTATCAAATTTTTACAAAACTTTACAATTTAGTCTACTCAAAATTTTACAAAACTTTGTTCATAAAAGTTGTTATCCTCACTGTTTTGGCAAATTCTATGCTTTGTTTTGAAAATAAATTGGCCTCTAAGGCCACCAATTATCATTCTTTGAAAACTAGTCGAACTTTGTTTTTGATAGAGTTTCCTAAATTTTCTCTTTTAGAAGTTTAAAGTCCTAATTTAAATATCTCATATATACCAACACCTATACAACACATAATATAATCATTTTACATAGTTTCCTTTACATATTATAGCCAATAACTTATATCAAACACTTGGAATGTAAAAAGAAAATACAGACTTTAACATAGCTTGTGGGACTAGGATTTTACCTAATCATTCCTGAGTGTTTATCCTCACTTTTTGGCACTTAAAGGCTTTCAAATCCCTTGAAATAAAGCCCATATCATAGCATAAAAATTCTATCACAACTTGAACAAAAACCCTAGTACACAACAGGAAAAGTTTTGAGTTTTACCTTAAAACTCTATAATCTTTCTCTAGAACTCTTAAACTTGCTTCCTTGGATGATTGAAGACTTAAATTATCAAAATTTCGCATGAGAGAGACATAAGGAGAGGCAATTTTCTTAACTAAAAATGGGAGAGTTTTCATGAAAAATAAGTAATATTTTCTTTCAATTTAGCCCTTGGATATTAACAAGATCATTTAGTAGTAAAATTGTAAATACAATATCCACAAAAATACCCCTTCACAACCGAATATGCATGGGAGATTATGGAGTTAACTTCAACTTTTAAGGTCTCCTTGTGGGTCCCATATCTTCTTTTTAATAGTCCAAATTTACACTAATAGTATTTTTCCTATACTGTTTGTATGCTTCCTATATGTCAGTCTTCTTTTGTATACTTTTTTTTTTAATAGTCCATAAGCTTCTACATCATCCATATAGTATGATTCCTATATTGTTTAATTTTACACATGTAACACTCGAGATTTCTAATGCATTAAAAATACAATAATTTAATAATTATGTTAAGACAAAAATACAGTTTAAGGAAAAATATTGTATAATAATATGAAAAATTATATAGCATTAGAATAATGTAGTATGAGGAAGTACATTGATAAAGTAATGCAGTACAAAAATTACATAGCAAAAGTAACACAGTGTAGGAATTGGATTGTTTAAGGTCATATAGTATAAAAATTAGATAGTTTAAGTTAAAGCAGTATAGGAATAATACCATTTGGAGAATATGGATGAATAAAAAATGCTGTAACAGTATAAAGAATATACCGACAGTATAAGAAAAATACCATCAGTATAAATTTAGACTGTATAAAGTTAGATAATATTGGAATTGCATTATGTGATAGATAAAAATAAATATGGAAGGTTATGGGACCTCATGAACTATATAAAAAAGAATACCGGTAGTATAGGAAAAATACCATCAGCATAAACTTAGACTACGTAAAAAGTTTGGTGGACACTTAATGAATTTTGATTGGGCTATCACATCCTCTAATGTGGCCCAATCACATTTGGCCACCCAAAGTAACCTAATTGATTACCAAGGTGATGGCTCATCACCTTTTTATAAAAAAAAAAAGAAAAGAAAAAGGAAAAAAAAAAGGTGTGAATACATTAATGGTATAAGAGACCATTTGGTCCCACGGTGGAAGAAAAAAAGGGGGGAAGAAATGTGAAAGAAGGAAAGAAAGGAAAGAAAAGAAAGAAAGAAAAGGAAGAAAGAAAGTAAGAAAGGAAGAAAGAAAAAAAATTGCTCCATTTTCTTCCTCCCAAGAAACCGTCCCCCCCTAGCAATTCTTACTCAAATTTTGATGATTTTCAAGCCTCCGAATCAAACTTAAGACAAACCCTAATGTTTTAGTGCAAAGTTTTGCAATTTTGGAGGTAAGATTCCAAACTTTTTCTATGGATTTTGGTGATTTTCTTCAAGTTTTAGATAGGTTTTGATTGGGGTTTTGTCATAGTTTTTGTGGAGAAGGCATGACAAGGTTTTGAGCTTAGTAAAGGAAGATCAAAAGGTTGACAAAGTGTAGGAAAATTTCTAACTTTTTATTTGAAAACTTATGTTAAAATTATGCATTCCAAGTGTTTGATTAAATGTTTAAGCCATGGCATGTAATATGGACATTATGGCATAGTTATTTTATGTTATATGTTGATGGTGATGATGATGGAAAGAAGAAAGTAAGGGTTTTAGTGAAATTTCGAAAGGGACTAAATTGCAAAGAAAAATGAATCTCGATAGATTTAAAAATCGGCCAAAAAGTCCCTCTAAACGTTGGAATTTCAAGAAAGTTACAACACAAAAGTTGTAGAACTTGTCAAAACTATTAGGACACCACAAGCAGTTTTCCAAAATTCTGTCCGGTTAAGAAGTTATGAATTTTACGAAATTTTAGGCACAAAATTTCAAGAAATAAAAATGTTATGAAAATTTTAGAATTCGATCATGGTGCTTTTGTAAGTTTTCTTCCTTGCGAGGAACTAAGAATTTTGGTATAAAATTTTCGTTTTTGGTTCCAGGGGCAAAAATGTAAATATTTTTGTATTTCGGGGCAAAACTGTAAAATTGTGTAAAAACTGGGTTTTCACTAGGGAACATTAATTTCTTACACTGCTGTAGGCAGTAAGTATCGTAGATGCTAAGTTTTTAAGAAATTAAAGTTTTGTTAAGGAAATAATGGAAGAAAAAGAGATTAAGGACAAAATAATAATTTTATAAAAAATGGCTACAATAGACTTAAAACGCTCGATGTTGGAAAACGCTTCTTCATGGGAATTTTTTCATAACATGTAAAAAATGGAACGTTAAAGTTAAGCAATGGGTTTTATAGAGTTAAGAAATTGACGAAAAACCCGTCAAGGATAAAATCGTCATTATTAAGGAAACGGCTAGAACGGAGTCAAACACTCTGAATTAGTAAAATGTTCATAGATGAAAAATGTTCCGTAATACATTAAGTAATGAAATCGCTAGTGAAACAAAAAATTTAATTAAGGGATGCTTAAGAATGAACGTAACCCAGTAGATTACAAGGTTAAAAGGAATAGTAACCCTGGTGGATTACAAAGCTAAGAAAAGGAAAGGTAAACATATGGTTTATAAGGTTAAATAAAGAAAAGGGTAAACCGATAGGGTACCAAGTTAAGTTAAAAGGAAAGAATAATTAATGTTTATGTTTTATTATCAATTGAGTGGATTGATAATAAAGAAAGTTAACTAATAAGTTGGCTATCATTTGATCAGAACACGAAAGCCGACTAATGGAAGGAAAAGGAATGAGATAGGAATGGAATAGAGAATGCTAGAGCATAGTCTGGGTAAGTTTTAAACCTCACCTACAGCATGAAGTAAATGATTTTTAAATATTTATGAATACGTTTATAAATGAGTTTGCAATTATTATGCAAGTTTCTTTTAAAGTATGTTTGCATTTATTATGCAAAAAGTTTCAAAGATTCAAAGCAAGATTTGTAATAAATTTGCAACTGTATGTTTAAACTCTATTTGCATATTGATATGCATAATGTTTTTAAAAGTTCCAATTATGATTTTCAAAGTATTTAAAGTATGTTTTGCATTTTGATAATGCATAATGTTTTATAGTTTAAGTTATAAGTTTTATGATGCATTTGTTATGCAATAAGTTGCATTTGTTATGCAATAAGTTTCAAAGAGAACAAGTTATGATTTGCAAAATGTGTTTGTGTTTTATGTTGCATTTGTTATGCAATAGGTTTTAGAGTATAAGCTATGATTTGCAAGTGTGTTTGCATATGATGTAATTGCACTTGATATGCTAACTAAAGTTAATAAGAATGTAACGTAAAAATAAAAAAAAAAAGTGTCATACTAACCTCCTTGTTGTAAGGTAATGAAAGTAACGTTAAAGTTTTACCTCCTAGATATGAGGTCCATGACCTCAGTGATCGATGGTCTCAAGTCTTCTACAAGGGAAGCATCATGTTTATAATCTCATGATCAATGATGTTGGTTCGAACACTAAAGTAAGATAATGAAAGTTAAGGAAAAATGATAGAAAGTTAAAGTAAGATAAGAAAACTTAAAGAACAAGGATAGAAAGTTAAAGTAAGAAAAGAATGTTTATAAGACATTCATAATCGAAAGTTCATAATTGAGCATAAATAGGAACATGCATTTTGATTTTTCTTATTTTCCTGGTTATGAAACATTTATATGCTATGGAAAACATTTTGTGAAATGTTTTATATTAAGTGTTTATGAAAACATAAATAATGTTTATGAAAAGCAATCTGAGGATTGTTTTATGTTAAATATTTTATGAAAAGCATTTATGAAAAACGTTATAGAAATGCTTTATGAAAACGCTTATGAAAAACGTTTTAGAAATACATTTTAGAAATAATTCATGAAAAATGTTTCAAGAGAAAGGCTTTTATGAGAAAATTTTTTTTAAAGTATGTTTCAATAATTTGTGAGTTTATATTTGAACTTACTAAGCGAAAGCTCATTAAAAGTTTCTTCATGTTGTAGGTAGTTTTATATGTATCGGTAAGACTCATTAAAAGAATTGGGTGCTGCGGAGGACAACTACGAAGATTTGAGTATGGATACCCCCATGGTTTGCTTCCGCTACACAGAAAAAAGGTTTTTCACTATTTAGTATAATGTTTTCAAAGTTTTAAGAAAATCAAAGTTTTAAGAAATGTTTTCAAAAGTTTTAAGATACATTGTACTAAATGTGTTATAAAATTATAAAGTAAAGTTTTAAGCTATGATTTAATGAATGTTCCTTGTTAAGTTTTAAGGAACGATTTGAAAGGGTTTTAAAAGCAAGTGTTGAGCGAGGTCTCAACTTGAATGGCGACAGAGGTCGCAATAGTTTTTAAGTATATTTTTCAAGAATGTTTAAGGAAAAAAAATTTAATTCAATATTTTCCTTACTAAGTAAGTAAGATTAATGTTTAAGGGATGGTGTTTTAAGTAAGTTAAGTGACTACCCAAAAAGGCGGGTCATCACGGGTGGTATCAAAGCGGTATCTTGCCATCCCATCTCACACTGTCACATGCCTGCAACACCATAGCTCAAGTAAATAAGTTAAGTTAAGTAAGAAGAAAAGTTAGTATTTAACAGTTACGTGCTTATACTAAGTATGTAGCTTTTAGTGTCGGCACTTCTGGATGAGCAACGAGAAGGCAAAGGTCTATGGATGAATGTAATATTTTATGCTATAATGTCCCCGCAAGTCGATGGTAGTTATCGTCCATCAGTGGTATCAAGTCAATGATGGTCAAACATGATCAATAATGGTCAACAGATGTGACGACCCTCCCTACGTAGCCGTCACTTGACTTAAACATGGTCGTAAACTTTAACATACTTAAGCATAAGGTATAGAAATTTTGAAATAATTTTTTTTTAAATGGATTCTTGCTATCGAATCCTTGGCATAAAGCTTTAAAGGAAGTGCTAATTGTTTTTCAAAACTTAGTAATAAATGAATTCTTGATAATAAAGAATTCTCAACGTATAACTTTGAAAGATATAATAATCATTTCTCAACACTTAATTGCATAAACCTAACATAATACATAATTTCTTAAACATGATAATAACGTAATAATAATTATTACGTTTTAACATAACTATAATTTTGAAAAGCATGATCCTTTACATAACTCATAACATAAATTTCTTGAAGTATAACCATAATAATCTCCTTGAACTTTTCTTCTTCTTTTTTTTTTAAACATAAGGATGGTTAGTTAGCAATTATTCCTTTAAGGACATTTATCAATTTAAATAAAACTATTTTCAAAATAATTCTAAATTAAAAATTAAAATAAAATCCCATTTAAATGCTCTTTAAAACTTTCTTAAAAATCATTGTATATCATACTTATAATTTAACATCTTAAACATCATATATTGATATCCTAAAAATAAATCTTTTCAAAACTTATCATAATAATAATTACTTAGAACTTATTTATTTAAACCATCATAATAATAATAATATCTGAAGCATAATCATCTAGACTTTCACAAAAGTAATTTCCTAAAAACATGTTCATAAAATCGTTGCTTATTTTGGCATAAAACTCATATAATCATTTTCTTATTATAAATGATCATATAATTTTCTCACTTGAAAATTTTACATATTTGTTGCATTAAACCTTCTTAAACTAGCCAAAACTTAATTTCTTATGACTTAAACTTTTAAGTTTAAGATACTAATTTCTTAAAGCTTTTCCCTTAAACTTTCATAATAATTTCATAGAAACATATCTATAAAATTTATTTCTTAACATAACGTAAAACTTTAATAATCGTTTTTAATCCTAAATAAATTTATAATTTTCTTACTTAAAAAATTCGTGTAATTGTTGCATTGTCTATTGCAACATTCTTAAACTTTAAAATTCTTTGAACCAAGGTTGTGTCAACACGAGCTTGGTTTTTAAAGCATAATTACGTAACTTAATTACTTATTCATATGCACATAATTTTCGTAAGATGTAAACATACAAAATTTCGTAAAATAAAACGTGCATAAATTTTTAAAATAAAAATACAAAAATATTACATTGCATGAGCGGTATCCATTCCCATCTTCACCATTCGTCCGCCGCTCACCACTGCTCATCAAGTGTCGCTGACAGATTTTCTTACCTACAGCATGAACATACTTAAATGAGCTTTCGCTCAGCAAGTAGGAAATTAGTCTCGCAAAACATAAATAAAAACCATTTTTATAAAAATATGCATGAGCATCTTATGCTTGCTTATCAACTTGAATTATGCTTAATTATTTAAGCTTTATCTTATCTTCTTACTTTGGGCCCGGTGATCGTACCAGTTGCGCGCGAGTCTTGGGAAGTTAGGGTTTGCAAGGTCTCAACGACACCAAGATTATTCATTTCTTTAACATGGAACCTCCCCGTGGGTCGGGAGGTTGGTACGACACCCTTAACTTGTCATATAAGTTTCACTTGCATTATTGTGTGTATGCAGTATGATTTATCACTATATGACATCACAATTTCATAATTCTTGAATCTTAAATCATAATCATGCTTGACTTGAAGGTGATCAAACAATATAATTTAAATATTGCATGCATCACACATTATTCATCACATCATCGTTATGGCATTTCACATCATTTCATAACATAGCATATCACATCATAACATATAACAATGTAATAAATCACTGATCATGCATTTTCATAAATTTTATGAAAATATTTTAAAATTAATTTATTTTTAAACTATTCATATTGTAGGTGAGATCCCTACTTACCTGGACTCCGAACTGAGCTGGTCCAGTTGCATCTCGTTGTATCTGTAGTCTGCGCAACATCCTCAACAGTGCTCCTCGAGCGGCCGTAGATGGCTACGAATGCTCCATGGAGATTTATTATTGCTGAAAACATCATTTTGGACTTCGTTACTACAGTCTAGGTCGCCTCGATCTGCGTGCAGTTGATACCAAACGATTTTCACCAGAGTGGAATTTGCTCTAACGGAGGTCACCATCACGTTTAGAGCGTCGAAACGAGTCGAGAGGCAGTCTCGGATCGTCGATCAGAGGTCTGGATCATAAAAACCCAAAGTAGCGGTTGACCGGCCATTGACCGACGTTGACCGGCCGTTGACCGCCACCAATTGGCTTTGTTGGCAGCTGGGCTCAGGCCTACCCCCCCACCCTAATTTGACCCTTCTGAGTCCAATGGTGGTGTCAATTTTGTCCAATTCGACCTCTAACACAGCAAATCGAAGCTCAAACTGGGTGGCAAAAATGGAGACTCTGATCTCCTATCTCCAGCGAAGCTACTGCCCAATTGGGTTAGGGCTTTCCTTCCCCGACATCCTCTAAGTGATTTCATGCCATCAATTTGGCACAAGACCATCGGGGATGGTAAACCCGACTCTCCCATGGCGGCGGCGATGGGGCTTGTTGTTCTCTGACGATCGGCGGCCCAATGACGGAATTGACCGAGGCAAAAAGCTCCACGGGAGGCTCTGAACATTTTTCCCCTTTCAATTTGGGGTACGGTGGCTCGAAACACTTCATCGGTGTCTCACATGGCAGCGACAGTGGACGGCTTCGATCTCCAGCCACTGGCAATGATTGGGAGCAATTGACAGAGGGCATATCTTCCTCTCGACGGTCTAAACGTGATGGCCACATCAATTGGGCCCGACAGTGGCCGGAGCTACAAGATCGACGAGCTCCACGACAGCTAGACGGCGGTGACTTTGAACTCCGACGTCGGGCCAAGATGGGGTGCAATTGGACGGGGGTTCTCACTCCCCGTCGCCCTTTGAGTCGAATGGTGGCGGAGGTGTACCTCAACGCCACCGTGAACGGTGGCATCGAGAGGGTGGCACGGTGGCAGAATGCGGTGGCTCCAACGAAGCTCCTTTGACCAAAATCGAGCTGTAATATTGGTGCCATTCTCTTCATCTCTTCCTTCTGAGTCCGTTGACACCAAGATCGTGTCGATCGGACCTCGGACGGAGGAGATATCACACCAAAAAAATTTATGATTTTTGGCCACTTTGACCAGCGCATGAGGGCTGCTCCGGTGGGGTTGTGGGTGGCACGACACATTGTTGGACTCAACTCCTCGAGATCTTTCCAACGGTGTAGGATGTGTCGAAAATAGAGGTCAGATTCTGGACTGTGTTTGAGGAGAGAGAGAGTGAGTGAGTAGAGAGAGAAAGTAGAGAGAGAGCTGATTGGTCAGTTTTTTTTTTTTATTTATAGACCACTTGTGGTCTACACAGTCTAAACCGTATAGTACCGGGTAGATCAAATTTGATCTGTAACTTTTAAATTTTTTTTGTGGACATAATTGTACTTTTAAAAACTGTGATTTATTTGCATTCCAAAAATAATCACATAAATGTATAATTCTCATGTTGTATTTTTGTTACTAAAATATTCATTTTGACATAAAAATCATTCTCATAATTTTATCCATACTATATGGATTTTGTGATTAACTTTTGAAACAATAAACTTTGATACATTTGTCTTTAAAATCGATGATTAATTATTTTCACAACTGTATACATATATGTATATCTGTATATAAATTCTAAGAAAGATATTGTACATTTAAAACTTTGCTCAATATAACTATTTTATTTATTTATTTATTTTTAACTTTTAAAATTTTAAAATTTATAACATATACTTTTTATTAAAAATTCTCATACTGTAAAATTCAAATTTCATTTTAAAAACAATAGTTGTAATTTGTAAAA
>CAMOHE010051069.1:676-27947 GCA_946598075.1 Artocarpus hirsutus
TACCACTGACAGTCCAAATTTTATTTTCAGAAGTTAGAGAATGGCACCTAGACGTCGCTCGACAGCAGATGCCGAGTTCAGAAACTATGAGGGCATGATGAGGGCTATGTTTGCTGCATTCCGACAGATGGCAGCAAGGGCAAGACCTAATGATTCTGAGGCTAATCATCGGCATACGTACTTTAAGGAGTTTCAGCGTGCGTCAGTACCGACCTTTGATGGAACTAGGGACCCGTAGGTGGCAGAATATTGGCTAGATTCGATTGTAAAGCATTTGGATACGCTTGGTGTGCCAGCGGAGTATCGCGTGGAATTCGCAGCATATAAGCTTGAAGGTGGCACTAATACCTGGTGGAAACAAGCAAAGCGTCTGGAAAACAATGGTGATATTGATTGGGATAGATTCGAGGAGTTGTTTTATGACAGGTATTTTTTGCAGGGATACAGGGACTAAAAGGCGGCGGAATTCTATAGGTTACAGCAGGGCGATATGTCAGTTCGGGAGTATGAGGTGAAGTGTAATGAATTGGCTAGGTTTGCTCCCTCAGTAGTGGCATCGGAGCATGAAAGGTATATTAAATTTCAGGAAGGACTTAAGGCTCCTATTCGACGACAGATAGTTGCCCTACGACTTAGGAACTTTGGAGAGCTTGTGTCATCAGCAATATCAGTGGAGAATGATTATGCACAATATTGTGAGAATCGAGCTAAGACATTAGGAGGGCCACAGAGGAGCGACAAGAGGGGCGTCAGCAGTCGACTGACTCCGGGAAAGAGCAAACAGGGTGGCGTGAACAGCGACAGCAGTAGTTCATCCAGCAACGGTCGCAGCAACCCCTACAGCTTTCACTGTCATTTTTGCCAACAGCCAGGACACATCAAGAGGAATTGCCTGATCAGGAGTGCTCGATTAGGACTTCAGACCAGAGAAGGAGCTAGCCGTCAGCCTCAGTTTTAGACTCTACCTCAGCCTCAGGAGTATCCTCAGCTTTTGTTCCATCAGTTTTCTCATCAGCAACTGTCATACCCAGCGTAAGGGCATCAGCAGTAGAGTTTTCAACGTAATATCCCTCAGTATCGAGCGTCGAGTACAGCTAGTATCTAATCGCCATCACCGCAGCAGTATCAGCCAGTTAATCCAGGAACTAGTAATGTGGGTAGAGGTAAAGGAAAAGCTCCAGTGTAGATTCATACAATGACGTCAGGAAGTTCAGATGCCCAGACCCATAACGTAGTTGTTGATGGTACGATCATGGTTCTTAGTCTTTAGCACACGTGTTGTTTGATACTGGTGCCATTCATTCTCTCATTTCAAACTCTTTTGTACATGCCTGGGGATTAGAAATAGAAGAGTTTGATGAACCCTTAGTTATAGCTTCACCCTTGGGGCGGGTGTGTGTGAACAATGTTTGTAAAGCTTGTAAAATAAAGATCGGGGATGTGATTTTGAAAAGTGATTTGATTGTAATACCCATGAGAACCTATGATGTAATCTTAGGAATGGATTGGTTATCCAGATACAGTGCAGTAGTGGACTGCCAACTTAGAAAAGTGACCCTAGCTTCTGATAGGGGGACGGTAATCACCTACCAGGGTGGTGGTGATAGGTTGATGAGTGAGCGTCGTGTTAGGACATGTCTCGGAGGGCGAAAGAACGCAGTTTGTCACGCTATCTTCATGGATTTGGAAGGGAAGCCTAGTGTTTCGAGGGGACGTGTATTGATTCCAGTGGTAGATGAATTTGAGGATGTCTTCCCCAATGAGCTACCAGGATTACCACCGCATCGGGAGATCGAGTTTGGTATCGAATTATTTCCAGGAACAGCACCTATTTCTATAGCACCTTACAGGATGGCGCCGGTAGAGATGAAAGAACTCAAGAAGCAACTTTAGGAACTTGCTGATAAGGGATATATTCGAAATAGTACATCATTGTGGGGAGCACCGGTCTTGTTTGCTAAGAAGCATGATGGAACTCTCAGGTTGTGCATAGATTACCGGCAGTTGAATCGAGTCACAGTAAAGAATAAGTATCCATTGCCCAGGATCGATGAGTTGTTTGATCAATTGGAAGGCTCGCGGTATTTCTCAAAGATAGATTTGAGGTCAGGATATCATCAACTCAAGATTAAGGAAGAGGACATTCCTAAGACAGCATTTCGGACCCGGTATAGACACTTTGAGTTTTTGGTAATGTCGTTTGGATTGACGAATGCTCCGGCAGCTTTTATGGACTTAATGAACAGGATATTTAGGCCTTATTTGGATCAGTTTGTGATTGTGTTTATTGATGACATCTTGATTTATTCTAAGACTTGGGAGGAGCATGAGCAGCATCTCAGGATCGTGCTTCAGACTCTGCGGGAACATCAGTTGTATGCCAAGAAAGAAAAGTGCGAGTTCTGGTTGACAGAGGTCAAATTTCTAGGTCATGTCATTTCTGAGCAGGGTATCTCAGTGGATCCGTCGAAGGTAGAAGCCATAGTGGATTGGGAACGACCGAGAAATGTGGCAGAAATCTGCAGCTTTTTAGGACTTGCAGGATACTACAGGAAATTCGTGAAGGACTTCTCGAAGATAGCAGCGCCGTTGACGAGATTGATAAGGAAGAATGTCAGATTCGAGTGGAACGATGAATGTGAGTTTGCTTTTCAAGAATTAAAGAATTGATTGACTTCAACTCCAGTGTTGATTATTCCTAGCAGTGACGAGCCATACGGGGTTTATACGGATGCTTCAGGACGTGGACTTGGATGTGTGTTGATGCAACAGGGACGTGTGGTAGCGTATGGATCGAGACAGTTACGACCTCACAAGCGGAATTATCCCACTCATGATTTAGAGCTCGCAGCGGTGATTTATGCATTGAAGATTTGGAGATGTTATTTGTTCGGGGCGACATTTCAGGTTTTCTCTAACCACAAGAGTTTTAAGTATCTGTTCACTCAAAGGGATTTGAATTTGAGACAGCGAAGATGGATTGAATACATGGAAGACTTTGATTTTGCGTTGCAGTATCATCCTGGGAAGGCAAATGTTGTCGCGGATGCGCTCAGTCGAAAATCTTCAGGGATATTGGCATGTTTAGGGATTGGAAAAGAGATGCGACAGTAAGTGAGTTTGGTCTACAGTATTGCGAGGACTACGATCGTATTTCGGTGTATCATATGGAGGCGACCTCAGCTCTTGTTCAGACGGTGAAGTAGAACCAATGGCAAGATCAGCATCTTCAGGGAATCTGGACACGAATTCGAAACGGGGAGCAGTTCGAAGAATGGAGGATACACGCAGATGGATAGTTGTACTTCAGGAAGCGTTTGGCGGTTCCAGTTATCTCAGAAGTGAAGAAAGCCGTAATGGACGAAGCTCATAGATCTCAGTTCGCTATTCATCCAGGGAGTACAAAGATGTATCATAACTTGAAGAGACAGTATTGGTGGAGAGGCATGAAGAAGGACGTTCGAGAATACATGGCCAAGTGTGCGATTTGTCTTCAGGTGAAAGCCGAGCATCAGAAGCCAGCAGGTCAGCTTCAGCCACTTCCTATTCCAGGGTGGAAATGGGAACACGTGACGATAGATTTTCTCACTGGATTGCCAAAGACGGAGCAGCGGCACGATGCGATTTGGGTCGTGGTCGATAGATTGACGAAGTCAGCTCATTTCATTCGTTTAGATCGACGTGTTCGAGGAGGATTCTTGGGGAATTGTATCTACAGAATATAGTATGATTGCATGGAGTTCCTTTGTCCATCACATCAGATAGGGATACCAGATTTAATGCTAAGTATTGGAGGAGTTTCCAGGAAGCTATGGGTACAGATTTGAATTTCAACACGGCATTTCATCCTCAGACCGATGGGCAATCAGAGCGGGTTATTCAGATTCTCAAAGACATGCTATGAGCTTGTACGTTGGACTTCAACAGAAACTAGAAGAAATACTTGCATTTGGTGGAATTCACGTACAACAACAACTATCAATCGAGTATCAGTATGGCACCATTCGAGGCATTGTATGGGCGACCGTGTCGATCGCCAGTATGTTGGGCCGAGCCAGAAGATAGGATCATTCTTGGGCCAGATGAGGTTCGTGATAGCAATGAGAAGATCATCGTGATTCAAGATCGATTGAGAGCAGCTCAAAGTCGACAGAAGAGCTATGCGGATAAAAGACGGCGACCTTTGGAATTTGATGTCGGAGACTTTGTGCTTTTGAAAGTATCACCTCGTAAAGGTATTTCGAGATTCGGAGTAAAAGGAAAACTCGCGCCAAGGTATATTGGACCGTTCGAGATTACTCAACGTGTGGGTGTGGTTGCGTATCGACTCAACCTTCCTTCGAAACTTTCGCATGTTCATGACGTATTCCATGTATCGATGCTTCGGAAGTGTCCACCTGAGCAGAAAAAGATCGTTTCGTTTCAGGATGTGCAGATTCAAGAAGACACGACGTACGAAGAAGTGCCGATTCAGATTATCGATCGGAAAATGATTAGCTTGCGTCGTCGTGAGATCTCGTTAGTCAAGGTCGTGTGGCAGCATCATGGGATAGATGAAGCCACTTGGGAATTGGAATCGAGTATGCGGGAGATGTATCCGCATCTATTTTGTTTTTGAATCGATTTGTAAATTTCGAGGACGAAATTTTCTTTTAGGGGTGGGGAGTTGTAACACCCCAAAGTTAATTAATGGTATTAGAGTGTTAAATAGTGGATTAATGTGCCATAATGAGTAATTTAAATTTGAATTGATTATTTTGTGAAAATTAAGAACAACTTATGTTATTTTACTCTTTTAGTGATTTTTAATTATTCTAAATTGTTTTTAATTGTTAATTTAATTTTTAATGAAGTAATTTGATTTTTGAAGACAGTGTATTGTTGTACACAGTTTTGCACAACTGCTTTTTCTTCTTCTCTATTTGTTTTCCCTCTCTCTCTCTTCCTCTCATTTTCTCTCTCCTCTGTCCCGCACATCTCCTCTCTCTCACTCTCTCGGTTTCACTCACTCTCTCTCTCTCAATCTCTCAAAATTTTGAAACAAAATTCGTTTTCAAGCTTCGAGATTATGGATTGAAGGCTCGGGAACGCGATTGAGCAACCACAAACTCGATTCAAACTTCGATTTAAGGTTAGATTTCAAAATTTCTAAAGTTTTTCAATTTTTCAAGATTTTCTTGCATTTTGAAATTTTAGAGTTTTTAAGTCTAGAAAAGCTTTGATCTAGCTTAGAGTAACTTGGATTAACTAGGATTGAAGCTTTATTTCATCAAAAACGGATTAGAATCAAGATTTTTCATTTTTCCTCTATTTTTTCTATTTTTGGATTTTTGCAAAAGTCTTGTTTAAAACTTGTTTTAAATCATTAAAAAGTGTTCTATTATGATTTTCTATTGTTTATGATGATTATCCATGCCTGGGAATTGAGAAAATAGGTTAGATTTCAAGATTTGAATTCGGGAATGCCGAGACCCGTGCGTGGAAATTTCTAGAATTTCCCAGATCGGCAGGCCGAACTTCGTGTTCAGCAGGCCGGATTCAAAGGATCGGTAGGCTGGATTCATCCGACTGGCAAGCCGAACCTGGGAATGTTCAGCCGACCGGACTTGGCTTTTCGGCAGGCCGAACCAGGGGAACCGGCAGGCCGATCGAGCAAGGGAAAATTTTGTGATTTTCACCCGTTTTAACTGTTTTGAACCCTGATTTAAATTTCAACTTTGTACAATGATTTTATAAACCTAAATGGCACACTAGGACACCATGAGATGATTTAGTACCATAGGATACCTTGGGTTGGATACTAATGGACTAAGTTACTATGCATTTAGGATTTGTGCGTGGATCCGCGGAGGTAACGTATAGCAGACTGGGATTACGGTGTGAGACACTGGTACGAGTATTGAGGTAGGACTTCTACCCCTTTCTTTGGTAGCCGATTTTAAAATGCTTTGGCCTAAAAAGGATTTCTATAAAAATGTATTCAAATGACTTGTTGATAAAGGATTTTCATTATATGTTTTCTGAAACAGTGGATTGAGACGGATTTTATAATAAACTTCATAATGAATATACATGATTATATCTAGTAAAGAAGAGATTTTATGAATCAGAGAGATATATATGTATATATATATATTTTAGGGCATGATGCCATCTCAAAGATCGGGTTGTGTGGTGAACAACCTTGGGGGCAGGTCCCGAAACCCAGCTGGGCCACTACGGTGGTGAGTCATGTATGGTTTGCCCAAGAAAGGAAAAACAGTATTCTTTCTGGTTGATTTATTTGAATTATTTTTGGAAGTTTATATTTTATTGAATTTCCCATTTAATTATCTATTTGTTGATGGTTCCAGTTCATTTCTACATGTTTATCTGATTTTAAGAAATTTCTTTTAAAGTTAAATAATTTTCAAATATAGTCCTACTGAGCCTTTCGCTCACATTTTTATTTGTTTTAAAATCTTAACCCTAGGTGGATATCAGCATAGGATTGGAGAGAAGTCTGCTGACCAGACTTACGAACCGTAGAAGAATTTGGTAGGTTAAATTACAATTCAAGGCATGTAAGATTTTAACTTTTCTTTTATTTTGGGAATGTGGTTGTATAATAATATTGTCAGTACTATATGTGTGTGCACAATATGTGGGCCAGTGGGACTCATACGCGTTCCACCCCATATTTAACTGTTTTATGTTATTTTCATTTATTTAATTATTGTAATGGTTTGTTTTAATTCCTTAAATTATTCTATTTAAACAAATTTTAAAATTTTCACTTTTAATTATAAATTCAAATTTTAAACTCTGTTTTTAACCAAATCTTTATTTAATTAACTTAATTAAACCACTACGTCACCTCCCGTACTCCAGGACGTGACAGTTTGTTGGGATTTAATATGTTTTATTGAAACTTGTCCAACTTCAAGTTGGAACCTGCTTGTTTTTTGGGTTGTGAGTTTTGGAATCTATTGGATTCCAAGTTGGAATTTAACATGTTACAACGGTGAAGTGTAATAGCATATTGCTTTTAGCAATTTTGGTGTATTATTTTTTCATATTAATCTAGATGATTTAATAATGCATTATAACTAAAAATGGATCCTATGAACATTTATTTATTATTAGAGTTTGGAATTTGTTAGATTTCTAGATCTTTTAATCTATTTTTGTTTCCATTTACGACCTTTTTTTTAATATAGAAGAGCTTCAATTGGTGTAAGTTAGAATCTATCTCTTTTTTTGGAAGCTGCCAAATACCAAGTTAGAATTGTCATTTTTTTGGCCATTTTTTGAAATTTGATAAGTTTCAAGTTGAAAACCAGTGGGTTCCAAATTTGTAAACTACTTTATTTCAAGTTATTTTTATTTGAAATCTATAAGGTTCTAAATAGAAATCTGTTAAGTTCCAAATAGATGAGTAACTAAATGAAGTGTTTTTCTTGAAATCTGTAAGCTTCCAATTTGGAATCATTTTGATTCCAAATACATTCTCTGTCAAATATCAACTACTACAATTAAATTTCAATGCCATGTGTGATTTTTATATAAGCAATGAACGATTAGAATAAGTTAACAAAATATTAGCTGGTTGAGAATGCTATAAAATTATACAACAATTAGACCTAGTTGTAGTTCAAAGATATGATGAATTTATAAGTCTTTTTGTTGTGTCCTACCTTTCCACACCTGCTACATTTAGTTTTAATCCTTTTCCTTCTCTCACTGATGGAATTCTTTTGGATCATGGTCTTCCTGATGGAAGTTTTGTCAATGATGGCAACACTTTTAATTGCTTCATCAGTCTGGAATTGTCCATGTCGATGGGTCTCAGAGTGGGTGAACCATACCATAGGTTGTTTGAAGGGCCTCCTTTTTATAGCAGTAGGAACAGAACTTGTAGATGCCCATGTGAATCTTTTTGCTAGCTGCCAAGGCATGTACACATGTTAGCTTGTTGTGGTCGAATTAATGACAAGTGCATGTCATTTTCTTCAAGTTGACCGACCATTTCTTGTTATTTGGTTCATAAACTTGGAATATGTCATTGTTTCTTGTTATTTGGGTCATAAACTTGGAATATGTCATTGTTTCTTGTTATTTGGGTCATAAACTTGGAATATGTCATTGTTTGTTGCCTTGGCCTATATAACATTTATTATGCTAGTTAAATAGAAGAACACTAATCATCAGTACATAGCCTGTTGAATTTTAAATCAAAATTTTTCTTGATCCTATCAGGTTCTAAGTTGGAACCTTGCAAATTCCAAACAAGAAGCTTCTAGGTTTTTATTGTTAGAAAAGCAAGTATGCAGTGAAATTTTAAAAATTTTAAATTAAAGTATTTCCTAAAACACAAGTTTGACATAATAAATACATAAATTAATGATAGATCTTACTAACCTCTTTTGTTAACTGAAAAGCAGCAACAATCTATAAAGAAAAGAACGTTCGAGAAGAGTCTCAACCAACTAATCTTCTTTGCTATTCTCTATCCACAATCGGAGTATAGGTGGTCACATGTCGTACAGCATTTCCTGCAGTGACTCTCCTTCCAACCACTTGAGAATACATAGAACCAAGGTTCTTAATATTGAATAATGGTTCTTAGGAAGTTTTAGAGTTTCTCAAACTATAGTACTCACTCTATGCTTCTCAAATATTCTAAATAACTAAGAAAACTCATCCCTATTTATAGTGGTCGAATTTAGGGTTAGACCTCAAAATTCGAGTCTAGAAACTTCTTATGAAAAATGTGTCAAAAAGGGGAATACAGATTATCGTATGATCAGCAAGCCAATCTAAGAGATTGGCCTGCCGAACTTACTCTATCGATAAGCTAAAGTTTCTTATCAGCCTATCAAACTTATGATAATTTTGATCGTTGAGAATATCTTATTTTCCACTTGAGAATCTTAGATAGAGTGTCAGTTTTAATTCAAATAACCCAATAGAGAAGTTATCTAATTAAAACAGCCATATCTAGATAATCATATAGAAAATAAAATATTATCCAAATAATTCAACATGTTTATCTTGAATTACTTTTCAGAATTAATTCAACCGATAAACTAACATGCCTTATAAATCCATTCTTAATGAATTGCAACCATTCTAATAATTTAACAAAAGTCACCACAATGTAGAAATAACATGCCGTATCATTGCAAGACTTATAATAAGCTAGCAAAGGTAACCCGATTGACATATATAGTTCAAGCTCGTATAATTATAAAATATAATATCTTACATACATATTTTATAATTATCAACTCTTATCTTCTTCCAGATCTGCATGGTCAGTTTTAGCAACACCTTGTCACCAACATTGAACTCAACTTGGTGCCTATGCTGGTCAGCGTACTTCTTCATGCGCCTGGTTGCCTTAAGCAAATTGTCTCAGGCCTGCAATATTAACTCCTACTTCTCTTCTGCAAGCAATAGGCTGCTGGACAACTGACTTGCCCTTTGGAACATGCCACCTCTAATGGGGTCAGGGGCTAATGTTTAAATGCAAGCTCTGTAGGACTCATCCTAGTTACAGAACTTCGATGTAGGTTGTAGGAGAATTAGGCCACATATAGTAAATCTAGCCAATTCTTCTAATCTGTCAAGACATAATGCCTTAAGAACTCTCCTAATAAAGAGTTGATACACCGTGTTTGGCTATCGGCCTATGGATGGTTAGTCATAGAAAACTTTAACTTAGAACCTATCAAGTTAAAAAGAGCCATCCAAAACTTACTAGTGAACCTGGAATCACGATCACTGATTATGTCCTTAGGCACACCAAAATACTTCGCCACATTTTTGAAAAAGAGTTATGCTGCCATGACAGTCGAGCATTCATGTAGGGTTGTTGTGAACACTGTGTATTTCACAAACTGATCTACAATGACCAACATTGACTGCATACCTTGGATTGAAGGGAACCCCGTGATAAAGTCCATAGACACTGATTTCCATGGCTTTTCTGGCACCGATAGTGGCTACAATAACTCGACTGCCTTCCTTCTTTCCGTCTTGTCTTGTTGGCACACCAGACAAGTCTTCACATATAGCTCAATGTCTTCCTCCATGTTGGGCCAATAATAGCTACAGGCTATGAGTGCCATCATCTACTCTCGCCTTGGATGTCCGGCCATTGAGGGTCAGGCGTGTCTCACAAAAGTTCTTGTCTCAAGTCACCCAAGTTAGGAATAAATAATCGACTACCTTTGGCATAGAGGAGTCCATCATCTTCCCAATAATGCCTCACTACTCCCTCTTGTACTTCCTTCTTGAGATGAACATAAGCCTAGTCCACCTCATGCACCTTAACCTAATGCATCCATATGTACCTCAGAAGGAAGCTCGAAATCTGACAAACTTAGGACTGGTTTCGAGGAGGCTGCTACCTTCAACTTGTCGAAGGCTTCTAGGCATGTGTTTGTCCATGCCCACTTCTAGTCCTTCTTCAATAAGTCTACCAAAGGGCTTGCCTTTTTTGAGTACCCTTTGATGAACCGCTGATAGTAGTTCAGCAAACTAAGAAAAGAATGCAAGTTTGACACTTTGGCTAGCACAAGCCATTCCATGATCGCCCTCAGTTTGCCTTCGTCCATCCAAATCTTGCCTTTGGAAATCCAATGGCCCAAAAATTTGATTTCTTGCCTGCAAAACTCACACTTTTCTTTCATTACAAAGAACTTGTATTTAGTAAGTTGTGAGAATACTTGCCACAAGTGGTTAACATGACCCACCAAATATCCTGAGTAAACAACAATGCCATCCAAATAAACAACCACAAACCGATCAAGAAACTCATAAAGTACCTCATTCATCAGGTTACAAAATGTGGCAGGGGTGTTGGTTAAGCCAAATGGCATCACTAGAAATTCAAATGAGCCATATCTTGTCACATAGGTGGTCTTGTACTCATCCCCTTTGGCTATTTGCACCTGCTAATAGCCTGACTGTAGGTCCAGCATTGTGAAATATGACACATCCCCCAACCGATAAAACAAATCCACAGCATTAGGAACCAAGTACTTATTCTTGACTATTACTATATTAAGGGCCCGATAGTCTATGCATATCTGTAATGAGCCATCCAGCTTCCTCTAAAATAACACCGAAGCACCATAAGGAGCTGATCAAATTGTATGAACTCATCTAGTAATTTGTTAAGTTGACTCCTCAGCTCGACCAACTCTGATAGGGCCATCCGATAAGGGGCTTGGGCTAGCGGCCTGGCACTTGGCTCCAGCTTGATCTTTTGGTCCACCGCTTGCCTTGGCGGTAGCTCCTTGGGCAATCCCATGGGCATCACATATGAGAGCTACTCCAACACCGTTACAACTTCATCAGGCACCTCCATAACTTGATTTGGTTTGATCTTTATGAGGGCTGCAACATAAGTTATCTCGCCCTTTTTCACCCCACTTTTGAATTGTTTAGCCGACTATATCTCTAACTTACTTTCAACCTATCCAGAGAAGTTAGCATGAATAAGGCAACGATTCCATTCCTCACATACCAACATACCCGATAGATGAGGCATGATTGTTGCCTTGGCTTGAACAAAGAAGTCAATCCCCAAGATCAACTCGAAATCATCCAAGGCTATGATGGTTAGAATAATCTGCCCCTACCAAGCAACAACTTTGAGGGTCATTGTGGTTACACCTTAGACTAGAGTAGCACCTGAATTCACTGCCATGATTTTGTAAGGACTTTGGTTTACCACTAAACTGAGTATGTCCACCATTCGATTTGAAAGGAAGTTGCTTGTTGCCCATGTGTCCAGCAAAGCTCATACAACCTTTTTTGTTTAGTTGCACCACTGCATACAAAAGACCCCTATTCAGCGCTGGCTTAATAGTTGAAACTGTATTGAGGAGTTAAAGAGGGTTTACTTATGAAGTCCTGACTCCGCCTACATTCTCCTCTTCTTCAGACTCTTGGACAGCATTCAACCTTTCTCGCTTTGGGCACTTCTTGGCTATATATGGATCATCATAGATAAAATAGCTCGCTTCCTTCTTGCCTCCCTTGGACTCGCTTGGCTCAATCGTCTTTTTGCCTTTTTGCTTAGATTTCTTAAAATCTTTAGAAGAGCCTCTGCCCTTTTTGCCTTCTTGGCCTTTCTTCCTATCATCGTTTATGGCACCTAAAGCAGGTCTAGAGTTGACTAAGCCCTCTGCAGCCGCAATAGCCATGGGAAGGTCCCTCACGCCTTGTCTCTGTAGCTTAGTGTGTGCTCATGCTTACAAGCCTGATAGAAAATTGAATAGCTTGTCAACATCCGACATGTCTTTGATGTCCAACATCAAAGAGCTAGACTCTCGCACATACTCTTGAACAGAACCTGTCTGTCGAAGCTTCTTGAGTACTTCTCGTTCAACCCAGGCTATGTTGCATGGAAGGAACTGATCCTTTAGCTCCTTCTGGAATGTTTCCCAATCCTTGATTTGAGGTCTGCTGGCCCTTGTCTCTCCCTGTTAGACATGTATGCCTTAAAGAGCAAAAACATAATATATTTTTGAAGACATTTTTATTAATAAAGAATTTATTTTTTATTAATATACCAAATCCTATCCTCTTTACGTTCATATTCATTGAATGTATGTTAAGCAAATAAAAGTTTAAGACTGTCAGTCTAAACCTTTAAGAATTGGGCATATGATGGATAGATTATGAAGACGATATGATTCTTAAGGTGACGGTCTAAATCATAAGATTTGCAACAAAGGGAATAAAGTTAGGCGCTTTATTCATGCAAAGATTGTCATGTTGTCTATATCCCTGATGGGAGATGGTTTGTTTTGACCATCGGAGGTGGACTCCATGAATAGAAACATTGGCACTTTGTTATAGGTGACGATGTGTTGAATTGGGATAGAAAGTGAATTGATTTGGATTAATAATTCTGTCTTGGCAAATTGATTCACTTTAGACATTCATTTGTATTGTATCTTAATCTTGAGATGAATAGTTGGCCCATTGTTTGACTTATCTATTTTGATGTACCAAAGGGTGACATTCATATTTTAATAGTAGTATGCATGTTGGTACGTTGAAGGCATGACTATTGATAGTGTAGACCTGTTATTCATAGATATCGAATCCATAGCTCCTCTTTAGAAGTAATGATATCCTCTTATATGCGTTATCCTGTAATTAGAAAACTAGAGCGCTCAACCATTTAGATACATAGGTGTAACTGAATGGTATACTGTCTTTGGATGGCAAGTTTTCAGATGGTGAGATAATGGAACGTAAGATAAAAACAATAAAAACACAAAAACTCCTAAAGTAAAACATCAAATTTCAAGAAAAAAGTTCTTAAGTTTTATGACTTTTTAAATGTTAAAATATTTTTAAAATTTTTTTAAGAAGAAAAATATATTTTAAAAATAAATTCGGTCTATTTAAAGGTATGTTTGTTTTATTTTCATTTTTTTCAAAAGTCTATGAGAGATAAAATTGAAACAAAATTTTTAAATTCAAAGGATACTTTTGTAGTTTCTTAAAACAGAAAGATAAATTAAGAAATAGTTAAAACTAGAAAGTATAATTATGTAGTTAACCCACATATATATATATATATATATAGGAATGGGGAAAATATAGAAACGACCGAAAAGTATGAGACGACAATAAACCTTTTAAATAATATCATTCATAAAAAGACCTTACTGTAGAAACAACAACAAAAAGAACATCAAACAAAAATGAGAGAGATAATAACTTTTGAACTTGAAAGTAATGATAGGAAATAAAAGAAAACACTTAAAAAACAAAAAAAAAAAAAACAAAAGTAACAAGAAAAACGCCAATCGGGTTTCAAAAGGATTACAAGAAAAAAAGGAAGAGACAAGCATCCAAAACAATGACAGAAACCTATGTAAGGAAAATAACATTTTAATCAATAGCATTGACATGTCAAAAAGATAAAACATTGCTACCTTCTAGGAAATGATAATAACAGGAAAAAAAAAGACAAAAACCTTGGAAGTTAAATAAGTTTACTATTTTAATGACAAATAGCCATAATACAAAAAAGCATACTCTTGAGATCACCTCTAAGTAAGGAGATCAAGCAATCCTTTTGATTAGGGTTCAAGGCAACAAACAACAAGATAGAGTATAAAGTCATGATTGTGGGATTGAAGTTGGCAAAGACATTAGGAGCTATTGAACTAGTAGTTGAAGGTGATTCCCTACTCATAGTCAAGCATATGGCACGAGACTTCATAGCGCAAGACGATGGTAGCTTACCTTGGTGTTGTCAACAAGTTAAAGGAACAATTTGAGAAGTTTGAAGTAAGGCATGTCCCTAGGGAGTCGAACTCACGAGCATATGTTCTAGCCAACCTTAGTTTGTTAAATGAGGTGAAAGAAAAAAGAATTATACCCCTCTGGTACATCAACCAGCCTAGCACAATGAAGATAGAAAGTGTAGACCATTGGAGAATGATGATCACAATGTACATTAAAGAATGATGGCTATGTTAAGACAAGCAAGTGGCCATGAAGATAAAAGCACAAGCTGGCCAATAAACTTTACCAACAGTTGCTCACCAGTCCCTATCTTCGTTGTTTGGGCAAAATAAAGTGGAAAGAGTAATTCTAGAAGTGCACAAAGGCTCCTACGGCAGCCACTCAAGGGGAAGATCTTTCTATAATAAGACCAAGAACCAAGGTTACTATTGGCGTACAATGCTAAGTAATTCTCAAGATTTTGCTAAGACATGTGACAGTTACCAAAGGCATGCCCCAACTATCCACCAGCCTATAGAAGATCTCTTTTCGATTAGCTCGACATGCTCTTTTGTGAGGTACTCAATGGATGTTGTCACTCCAATCCCACTAGCTTTAGGCTAAGTGAAGTAAGTATTTGTTTGTTTTGACTGATTACTTTTAAATGGGTTGAAGTTGAGGCTTATGCAAATTAAAGGAGAAGGATGTTGAAAGATTTATCTAGAGAAACATCATATGTAAATTCAGATTGCCTGGAGAGATTTTCGTAGATAAAGGTTCTAGTTCATTTCTAGCTCATTCAAATAATTTAGCAAGGATAAGGAGATAATCTTGAGCTTCTCGACTCCAAGGTACCCATAGGAAAATGGACAAGCAATGACAAACAATAGCATTGTGAAGAATATAAAAAAAAATGATTAGGGCCAAAAGGAGTCGTTGGGTGGAAGAATTATAGATAATTTGGTGGCCATATTAAACAACTTCTTGATGAGCAAAAGGTGAATCCCTTTTTTCACTTATATTTGGAGCAAAACTACTGATTCCAGCTGAAGTGGTTGCTCACTACCTCTATCTCAAGTACTCCCTTGAGAATGAACCATTAAACAAGGAGATGTTAAAGGATCATCTCAACCTAGTCAACGAAAAGAAGGACAACATCCTCTACCTCCTCAGTTGATACCAGCAGGTAGTGGCATGGTATTTCATTTCATGGTTTTGATTGATTTCTTTCATGAAATGTTAATCATATGATATAATTATTGAGTGAAAATCTGATGGAAGAATAGCAATGGTTGTAAAGAGTATAAGTTTGTAAAGTGAACTATAATAAACTTAATCCTTATACATGCGTATTGAGGCAACTCGTGTACTATAAATGAGTGCAACCACTTTACAAAAAACAACCTTTCTTTGTGAGACGCCCTTCATTTCATTTTTTCACCATCATTGGGTTTGGTCTACTCACCCAATGCTCGGTCCTAATAGCTATCTTTATAGCCATCACTTTACCACATTGGGGTTGAACTACTCACCTAATGCTTTGTCCTAGTAGTTGTCTTCATGGCTATCATTTTCATAATATTGGGTTCGATCTACTCATTCAATGTTGGTTTGATATGTCATCCTCATTGTTCTTGTATATTGCATAATTTCATTTGTTGACTCCAAATTTCTATACACGTAGAATTTTTCTATCATGGGAAATATTTTTGATTTGTTGGGTTTGATCTTCATCATGAAATGAAGGATTGCCACTCTTGCATTTATTACTCTCAAAGTTATTTCATTCTTGTTTAAAAATAAAAGAACATTGCGTGTGGGGGAGGGGGGGGTGGGGATAGCACATTAGACAAACACACAAGAATGGAAGAAATGCAACAAAACAAACACAAAATTGAATAAAGGAGAATGAAAAATGATAAATATTCAAATATAAAAAAGATAGAGAAAGAAAGCTATCCAAATGTTACAAATTTTAGTACTTGTATAATGAGTACAATATAAAAAAGAAAGTCAAAATTGCTCTGTCGATGTTAGAGGCTACAAAGAGCTTCCGTCAGCTAATGCCAGGGGCTGGATAGAGCTTCCTTCAGTAAGAGGTTGTTACTCAACTATTTCCTTTGAGGCTTTGTCTAGAGTCACCTTGTCTTTTTTAACGTCCTCATCATTATCAGGTGTAAGCAATGACTTTAGCTTCTTGATTTTAGCCATTGCATCTCAATTCACTTTGCCATTCTCCTTAAACTCTTTTAAGAGTTCCAATCGAGCTTTGAGAGTGGAGTCAACAATGAATGATGAGAAGCTAGTCAGTGATTTCACCTCCCTTGCCTTCTGTTCAATCTCCCTCCGAGCTTATGTTAGTTCCTCTTGCTTTAGCTTAAGGGCACTGCTCAACTAGAGGACCTTGTGGTTTACTATAGCCAAAGCCATGATAGTGTTCTGTGCTTCCTCATCAACCTTTGCTCATGCCTCTTTTACAGCCTTCTTGTTCTGTTTAGCTCACTTCACTTGCAAGTCTAGCTCAGAATTAAGTCTATAAAGTTGATGAGACTATAAAAGTGTATATTTTATAAGGCTAAAATCATTCATTTATGCTTTTATTTCTCATTAAATCCTTTAATTAATAGCATTTTAGTGTTAAACAATATTTTAGTGTCTTAGTGTGAAAAAATGTTTAATTATATATTTTTAGTGTGTCTTTATGTTTAAATATGTTTTCGATAATTTTTAGAGTCATTTTTGTATATAAAATATTTGTTTAGTGTCTAATCAATAAAAATCATTAATTTTCATGCTATAATTTTATTCTCAATCTTAATAAGTTTTGTAATATGTTTTGAGTTCCTAAATATGTTGCAATATATTCTTATTAATTTTTATAAATATATTTATGTCTTAAGTAGCATTTTATGTATAACTGATTTAGCTTTGTATCATTTTTTTATATTAGTAAGTTTTTATGTTTTTAAGTTAATTTTTGATTTTATAAATATTGTAAATTTTATGTTTGTAAAATAAGTAATGTTCTATTTTTAGATTTGAAATATGAAGCAAAAACAGAGTAGAACAGCACTAATACAGGCGACAATGGACAACAAATGCAAATAATACCTGCACTAGTACTGCACCAACATGACATTAGCAATAATAGAAAAAGAAGAAGAAAAACGAAGTTAGACATGGAGAAGAGAAAAGAAAAGAAAAGACAAAAAGAGTTTCTTAATTTCAATTTTGGGGCCCCACGTGTGATGCCTAGAATTCTCACATACACATTGACTAATGCATTGCATGATTTTATCATGATATGCATATGATTTATATGTTGATTATTCATTTAAAATGCATCATCATATTAATAGTATGCGTTAAAAATTATATCATGTATAATGTATTGTAACATGACAAGTCTCTCAAAGACAGATGCTGTAAGTGTTATGATGAAAAGGAAGTTGTAATAATGATGTTTAGGGGTTACAATGGATTTAATGGATAAAAAAGCTCTATTATACCTATAAGGTATAAAACTAGGGGAAAACGGTCACTTTTGACCTAAACGGAGAGGTTTAGTATAAGTTTGTTAACAAAAAGTATCCATTAATGATGTAAGATTTCTTATGATGATGATGTATAGCTATGAAAACAATAATGAGTAGAGGACATGAGTTTCACATAAGTTTCTTAGTTAGAATACTTTAGAAACCCTAAATGACAAAATTTTCGGTGTTCAGATTTTAAGTCATGATTACAGTATTTGTCAGGTTGTAAGTGGCTTGAGAATTTATTATTCCAAATTTGATAATTTATAGAAGAGTTCGAAAGGAAGACATAAAGTTTTGATAACAAACGATTAAGAACTCAAAGATGAAGTTTATAGTGTACCCAAATTTTGATGTGAGTGTATGCACCAAATTTGGCAGGCAAAATAATTAGCCATGACCTAATTAGTTCTTGAGATTTGGTATGAATGTTTAACACCTTATTAGAGAGGTGAGTATGCTAAAATAAGGACACTAAGCTAACTAAGGTGAAGCCATTTCATGGTCAAGTAAATTAAGGTGTGTTCTTGGTTGTTTAAAAAGCTTATAAGCAACTAGATGCCATTTTTAGACCTAGAAACTCTAATTCCAACTCTCCAAGCTCTGAAACTTCATTTGTCTATCTATGTTTTGATAGAAAAAGAAATTCCTTGGTGGTTTGTCAAGTTTTGGGTGCTAAATCGCAAGAAAAACCTAATCGAGTCAAGATAAAGGGTTGTTTCAGTTTATAGGATGTTTGGTGTTAGTTCAAGGGGTTTTTCTTTGAGTTTTGATGAGATATTTGACCCTAATGACCTTTAATGTGTCAACATTCCCACAAAAAGGGTTTAAGTAAATTCAATTGGGAAGGGGTGGTTTCAAGTTATTTTTTGGTGCCTATCCAAAATTAGGTAAATTTTCAAAGTGCTTCAAGTTTTGCCTTTGTTTCCTAGGCTAGAAGGCTCCTTTAAAGTTGAAATTTTGAGGATATGTTCATATATATGTTACTTAAATCTTGCTAAAATAGTTTTAGCAAATTCAATTTGATTTGGGAGTTATAGTCTTAAAACTAAACCTGGTTCCTAAGATGTTTTGGTTTGTGATGGTTTTGATATTTTGGGAATTTAAAACTTATTCACAACTTGGAAACAGGTGTTTCAAGGTATAATTAAGCTTTAGAGAGTCTTAAAATATAAGGGAAACTATGGAAAAATTTTAAGGATAAAGTTGGATCATTTCAGACCAAAACGAGCCCAAAAAGAGGTTAAAATGCTCCCCTCGAGCTGGTTGGCTGCACCAAGCTAGCAGCTTGCACACAAGGCCTTCACACAAGGCCTGCATGCAGCCTGTGTGGGTAGCCCGTGTGCATAAGCAAGGCTGCCTCAGCCAGCCTTTGGCTAGTCCTCAGTTTGTAGGCCCTCGGAGTCCCTTTTTCATTATTTTCAAACCATGAGTTCAATTGAAGTTTAATTTTGATATATTTTGTAATCTAAGAGCTTAATGTGAAGCTAATTATAAGGATTAGACTTAGAATAAATATTTAAAATAGGAAAATAAGCTCCTTAATGTTTGATTATTAATTATTGTCAGATTGGCAGTAATATAAGTAGAATTTTCAATCTTTTAGAGGTGTGAAGTATTGGACCTTATAAGAGCTTTATTGACAGTCTCATTAATAGAATTTCAGCTATATCACTATAGCTGTTTTGTGTTTAATGTTGTAAATTGATATGTGAAAGTTATATGCACTACACTACATGTTGTGATTTCAAATATTTACCAGCATGTAAAGAATTATAAAAAATGTGAAATTGAGTATATTGGTGAGTTGTGATAGGACTCGAAGCATCTGGGACACAATGATGTGAAACTTTTAAGCATCAAGGAGACAATGATTAGGCATCTGGATGACATGTGAAACTTGTAAGCATCAGGGATGCAATGATTAGGCATTTGGGATGCCATGTGAGATGTTAAATGTCTGGGATGCCAATGATTTAAGCATCTAGAATGTAATACTTCCCCTCCCTAAATAGTGTACATACTATGTTAAGAGTATATAAGACACAGTGAAGTGTAAATAGAATGAAAGGATGATAAAGTGAAAAGTTAAAGAGTAAACATATATTAATTGAGTTCATTCATTCAAATGCTACTCATACTTACATAATTCTACTTATTGGGCATTACCTTACTCATTTTTGTGGTGATGCAAAGGAGGGCACATCCTAACACTAGCTGAGGACTAGATGGTTAGCTGTGCATTCCCGATGCTCGAGGCTAACATATATGGACTAGCTGAACTGTTATTTTGCGACCTTATTGTATATGCATTTTGGCGAGCTAGAAGGATTTTATATGGTACATGACTAAGCCCTTTTTGAGAGATGTATTATATTGTATATATTTAGCTAGCCATTTGGGGTATATTACATATGTTTTGATATCCTTAGTAGTTAAAACTTTATTTAAAAGTTCAAATTTGGCCATATTTTTATACTCTTTTTGAATGACATATTAAGGTTAACATAAATAAAAAGATAAGATGTAACACTACTTAATGTAACCAAATTGGTCTTTTAGGATTATGTTAGGTGGGTGTTACACCACGTGTTTGCCATTACCCCAGGGTTGATCTGGATTCAATGTCGGGAAGCTCAAGATAAGTCCGTGAAGCCTTGATCTTATTTGTTCATGTCCAGATTTGATAGTCTAGATTTCTCCTTTGGTCCTACCACCCATACACCATTTTTCCAAGCCCATGAAGCACAAAATTATGGCCAGATTCTTGCATTCTCAGCAACATGATCCGTAGAAGAAATGGTTAATTTTAATTTTAACTCTTTACGTAGGAATAATACCAAAATTATTTTAAAGTGTGGTTAATACTTGTTTTAAAAACTTTTCTTACTAAAATATGAATTTGATTTATCATAGACATAGATTGGTACTAGTAATGCTTAAGAAGACTTTGTTTAGTCATTGACAGAGAATGACACAATAAATGCTTAGGATTCGTTAATAAGTTAAAATGTTAAATAAATATACGCCGATATTATTTATAATAAAGAGTTTCTACTACATAGTTGACATAAACTGGCATAATGAATTCTTGGTAATTCTTGATTCATTATAGATAGAGGATAGCACAGTGTATACTTAGACCTTATTATAAATAATTAACGAAGGGTTTAAATGAACCTTAATAAATTACCTATAGTGGATCCTCTAACCACAACACTTTTATTATTATTATTTCTCTTTATTAATTATTTTCTTTTGTTTACAACTCAAAAATACAGTCGAACTCTTGCCATAAAATTGTAAAAATTACAAATAGAATTTGTAAATTTTTATTTTTATTTTAAATATTTATAAACTTAATTATTTAAGGCAAAAGTCTTCCCATGTATTCGACCTTAAACTCATCGAGAATTTATTACTTAAACAGCCTTATACTTGAGGTTATATCAGACTCAACTTTCAAGACCAATCAATTTTTGGTGTCGTCGCTAGGGAGGTGCTGCATTTGCATCAAATTGCCAAATTAAATGCAACAACATGTAAGTAATCTGTCCTTATCGTGTAAATACTGAAACTACAATCATTTTAATTTGTAGATTAATTATTTAGTTAAATAAGTTACCATTCATATAGGTTACTATTCTGGTTTCTATTCACATATTATTCACTATTCAAAAAAATTTCAAAAAAAAAGTAAATATATAATAAAAAGAAATTTAATTTTAGCTTTTGTAAAATTTTGTGCTTTAATTTTAGAAATTTATTTAGGTTGTGTAATTTAGTTGCTTCTTAGTTTTAGGTGTAGGTTTTGGTTTTTGAACTTAGAAATAAAATTTCATAAAACTATAGATCTACATTTTTTATAAAACTAAATCGTGGTTTTGTAGAAGAATACACTTGAAGCATGATCTGTCTGAGGGCTGGTCACTGGCTTATAAAATTTTCCTATAATCAGTTACTTTTGGAGATTCTTCTAACATCAATCATTCAAGGAACATTTTTCTGACTAAGAGGTTGGTTTTTAAGGAGGCCTTACCCCACCAATCTTCCTAGAAACATCCTTAAAGGATATAATTCCCGATTCTTGCAAAATAAACAAGACAAATGTTTTTCATTCACTACTTTATTCATCCTGAGTAGAGAAAAGCTAAACATGTTGCCCTTTTTTCTTTTGTTTAGAAATAAAAAGACCATAATAACATAAGGAAAAAAAGAAGAATGCTTAGGGTTAATACATTGACAAAGAGACAAACTAGAGCGATTTGTTAAAGGTCCAGACTTACGGAACCCTAGTGAGCAATCGTCAAAGTCTCCCCCATATTCTCCAGCTTCACCACCAACAACCTCAATTCCAAATCTGTTATTAATGGCACAACGTGAGGAGAATCCCCAAAGGGAGTTGAAAGTTTACGTGTGTCCACCTTGCACTCCCAATCCATCATGTATCATGTTTCCACTAAATATGCCACAATAGGATTTTAAGCTTGGCATGATCCAACTTTTGCCGACCTTTCATTGGTTAGAAAGAGAAAATCCTTACGTGCATATTCGTTCATGTGAGGAGGTAGTAGCCACTTTCATAGTCGTGCTGATGTTGTTGATTCCAACAAACTAAAATTCTATTTGTTCTTTTTAAGGGATAAAGCTAAAAGCTGGTTCTACTCTTTAAGACCTCGATCCATTGGATCAAAGGAAGAAATGACAACTGCCTTCTTCAACAAGTACTTCCTACATCATAAGACCAATAATCTCAAACGACAAATCTTAACTTTTTCTTAGAAAAATAGTGAAACTCTCTATTAAGTTTAGGAAGGATTTAAGGATTTAACAAACTAGTGTCCTTACCACAGATATAAGAGTTGTCATCTTATCAACTACTTCTATGATGGACTCATGACTCGAGAGTGTCAATTTATAGAAATGATGTGCAATGGAGAATTTCTATACAAAGACCCTAACAAAGCCATGGAGTACCTGAATGATTTGGCAAAAAAAACTCACACTTAGACTGGACAAAGTGCTACTTAAAGCACTAACAGGTCCCAACTAGTCGGAGTTTACCAATTGAGGGAAGAGGATAACCTAAAACTTCAAGTTGAGAATCTCATAAGACAAATTGAGACCCCTTAAGGCAAAAGATGGTAGAAGAATCTATGCAGTCACAAGGATTGATTCCCATGGTACATGCTTTGTTGGTGAAGGGGTAGAACATCAGGCATAGGATTGTCCTACTTATAGTAAAATAAAAGGATTGTATGAGGAACAGTGTCATGCCTTAGGCACATACATGAAACCTTTTACACTGTACTTAGAAACCTACAATCCTGGCAGGAGAAACCATCGAAATCTCAGTTGAAAGAATTCAAATCAAGCACAATCATCTAGAAATCAATAAAGAAATAAACAATAAGCACATCCATAAAGGAAATGTGCTGCTCCTCAGTGTAACCCACACCATGAAGTAGACCTCTTGAGGATAATTTGCATGCATTCATTGAGGCACCAACCAAGATAAATCAGAAAGTAGAAGCGGTCCTCACACAATTGGTGGGAGAATACAAAGACTTCAAAAGTCAAATCATGAAGTTAACTAGATCCTTAGCAATTTGGGAACACGGTAATTTTCATCTCAACCTCAACCTAATCCAAAAGGACAACACATGGCACAAACCTCTACGTCTAAAATGGATCACATCCAATAGGTCAATTATATTGCAACTCGCAGCGGTGAAAAATGAAATGCTTCATCAACAAGCACTGTGGACTTGAGTAGTGAGGCAGAAGCCCCACAAAAAAAAGAAGAGGTAAGTAAATTTTCTATGAAGGTCCCTTTCTCTTAGACATTTTGACCTATTGGGAAAATATCGGAAAGTCAAAAAAAGGTCTTGGAACATTTGAGGCAAGTTCAAATTAAGACTTTTTAAGCTTAAAGTGTCACTATAGAAAAATGAGCAAATTTTACATGTGTTGGTATTTTTTTTTTTTAAATTCAATGAATATTCATGTTAAAAATAGTGCATCATATGCTACAAAAATCCTTACATATATAAATCAAAAAAATTAAAAATAATTAAATGGTCAAAAAAATAACTCTGTTTGTAGGGCAAAATTATGTGCCCTATCGTAAAAATTTCAAATATAAAACTACTTGTCACACTACCTTATAAATGCATTAATCTCTTGTGTAAACTTTAGATGTAATGTTTTACTATAAAAAAATTTCATACGTATTTGTTTTCATTTTTATTGCATTATTATAGCCTATTGGCTTGTCACTGATCTATGTATATGTAACTATATTATTTTTTTAGGAACAGTAAGGGAGGTATGCAAAAATTTAAAAAAAATAATAAAAATTAATGCACCCAAATTTAGATAAATTTAACATATAGACTACTTGAGTCTAAATTCAGATCTACACTACATGAAAATTTCAAAAATTCTAATGTACCTTTAAATTAGAATTCCTAAGATTCAAACTAAATCTCTCTCTGTGTAAAAATAAAATTGGTCTCTTTATTTTCCCTGCTTTCTCTGAGAATACTCATATTCATGATTGTCATCCGAGCAATGATGACAATTATCACAAACCTATTAGAACGATGATCCAATTGTTGTTAAGAGAACATGGCTAGAACTATCATCTTGAGAAGCACTTTAATCTCCTTAATCTCACGATGGTATATCCACGACAAAGATCCATTAACCTCTAAGCCATGTCACTTTTGCCCCCTTGTTTGAGTGATTCACAAGCTTCGTTGATTTCACCTCGTTTAATGATGATTTTGTAAGCAACGAAGCTCATAGTCTTCATATTCTAACATATTTATGCTAGACATGTATGCTCTAAAGAGTAAAAATGTAATATATTTTTAGAGACATTTTTATCAATAAAGAATTCATTTATTATTCATATACCAAATTGTTGTCCTTTTTACGTTCATATTTACTGAATGTACGATAAGCAAATAAAAGTCTCAAATTGTCATTAGTCTAAATCTTTAGAATCAGGCATATGATGGATAAATTATGCGGAAGACATGATTCTAAAAGTAAAAATGTAAATCATAAGATCCATAATCAAGGGAATAAAGTTGTGTGCTTTATTCATGCAAAGATTGTTATGTTGTTCATATCACTAACAGGATATGGTTTGTCTTGGCCATCAGAGGTAGACTCCGCGAATAGAAATATTGGTACATTGTCATAGGCAACAATGCATTGGATCAGGACATAAAGTGTAATTGATGTAGATTAATAATTCTATCTTGGTAAGTCAATTCACTTAAGACAATCATATGTTTTGGATCTTAGTCCTCAGACGAATAGTGGGCTTGTTGTCTTGACTTATGCCTTCTGATGTACCAAAGGGTGACATCCACAATTTATGTTGGTACACATACCAATATATTGGAGATATGACTCTTGATAGCATAGACTTGCTATTCATAGATACGGAATCCATAGCTTCTCTTTAGGAGTTGTTGATATCTTCTTATATACGTTATTCTATAATTAAAAAATTAGACTACTCAATTATTTGGATACATAAGTGTAATCAAATGGTATATTGTCTTTGGATGGTAAGTTTTTTGATAGTGAGATAATGGAACGTAAGAGAAAAACAATCAGGAAGGTAAGATAGAATATATCCTCAAGCCGATTATGGATAATCCTATGGGGATACAGCACATTATGATATATCATAAAGACTTAGCCATTTGGGCTTTATAATTCTATATAGTTGTAGAGTGTAGCTCTAAGCTTTTAGTGGAGTAGCGTTAAGGTTGCTAATTATGGAATGTATATATGGGATATTGAGTTTCATAATTATCAGGAGCTTAAACTATATAGGTCCATCAGGTCCCCTTTGCTAGTTCATAATAAATCCTATAACGATACGGCATGCATTTCTAATAAATTAGTGACTTATGTCAAATTATTAGATTGGCTAAAATTTAATAAAATCAGATAATTCATGTTTGTTCATCGGTTGAATTAATTTTGTGAAAATTAATTCAAGATAAACTTGTTGAATTATTGGGAATATTTATATTCCTAAAGATTATTTAGATAAAGTTGTTTTAATTAGATAATTTCGCTATTGGATTATTTGAATTAAAACTGAGGCTTTATCTTAAAGAATCTTGGGCCGCAGGGATCATTTGTTGTAAGTTTGGCAAGCCGATCTTTAGGTTCGACCTACCGATGGAGTAAGTTGGCAAGCTGATCTGCTAGTTTGACCTGCCTACCAAATGATAATTTGATCACGCATTTTTACACGACCTTTCTCAGCTATTGATCAAGATTTGAATTTTTGTGGCCTTATCTGATAAGGACTAACTTGAACCCAACCTCTATAAATAGGGAGTGAGACTCATAAGTTATTTAGATCAGTTGAGAAATCTAGAGTAAGCACTATGTTTGTGAATATCTAAAACTCCCCTGAGAGCTATTGTTCACAAATTATGAACCTTAGTTCTAAGTTTTCTTAATTGGTTGGAAGGAAAGTCACCGAGGAAGAGCTTTATGTTGTGCAACTACGCGCACTCCGATCGTGGATAGAGAATAGCAAAGAAGACCAGTTGGTTGAGAATATTTAGGAACGCCTTTCTATTCATAGATTGCAATGAGCTCTTTAGCATCAAAAGGTTAGTAAGATCTTGTTAATTTATGCATATAGCATGTCAAACTTGTGTTTTGGAAAAAGTTCTAGTATAAATTTTTTTAAAAATTTTTGCTACGTACTATTTTTTTCCAACAATTGGTATCTAAGTACATAAATTTATGAGTTTGTGATCATACTATATGTATAAATTATGTGATCTTGATCTCTCCTATGCTTGAATTTAATTTTTTTGAGAGTTCGCACTCTAAGGTTTCTATATATTTATGTTGTCATAGATTATATGGTGAATTTTTGTTAATTTATTATGGTTGATTAAATTATTATTTAATTAATTTATGCTAGTTATGGTTCCTTAGAGGTTAGAATGTGTTAGTGATGTGCCCTAGGCCAATTATGTAATGACCACATATTGACTTCATTACATTTGCATTTTATTAATAAAGAGGCATTTTCATTATTATTATTATTATTTAATGAATAGTTAATTCTGCCTAAGGTCATCAAGTATGTGACTTGATAGTAAAACTCTTAGGTAAAAATTGAATTATATTCTCAATTATCCCTAGTCGATCATTATTATTGGGATAATAATGAATAAAGACTAGTATGAAGTTTGACTGATGATTATGTTTTACTAATCATGCGTATGAGATACTAAGTCAACTCATAGACACATATTTGAGAAATGATGTATTGGATCGACTCGCTATGAGAATACTACATGGGTAATTATCATAAGTGATTCTCATCACAATAGTATTATCCTAGTCCTCTGACCTGAAATCATCATGGTTTCCTACATGACAAGTTCTATATTTTGACACAATCTAATATTATCTTTAACAGGATGATGGAATGGATT
>CAMOHE010051070.1:0-16861 GCA_946598075.1 Artocarpus hirsutus
GCAGCGGACAAATGGTGAAGATGGGAATGGATACCGCTCACGCAATGTAATATTTTTGCATTTTTATTTTACGAATTTATGCATGTTTTATTTTACGAAATTTCGTATGTTCACATCTTACAAAAATATGTGCATATGAATAAGTAAATAATTTACGTAATTATGCTTTAAAAATCGAGTTTGTGTTTACACAACTTTGGTTCAAAGGATTTTAAAGTTTAAGAAAGTTGCATTAGTTAATGCAACAAATACACAAATTATTTAAGTAAGAAAATTATAAATTTATTTAGGATTAAAAATGATTATTAAAGTTTATGTTATGTTAAGAAATGAATTTTATGATTATGTTTTTATGAAATTATTATGAAAGTTTAAAGGAAAAACTTTAAGAAATTAGTATCTTAAACTTAAAAGTTTAAGATATAAGAAATTATGTTTTGGCTAGTTTAAGAAGGTTGATGCAATAAATGTGCGAAGTTTTCAAATGAGAAAATTATATGAGCATTTATAATAAGAAAATGAGTATATAAGTTTTATGCCAAAATAAGTAACGATTTTATGAATATATTTTTAGGAAATTATTTTTATGAAAGTTTAGATGAATATGTTTCAAGAATTATTATTAATATGACGATTTAAATGTGTTCCAAGTAATTATTATTATGATAAGTTTTAAAAAGATTAATTTTCAAGATATCAATATGTTATGTTTAAGATGTCAAATTATAAGTAAAATATATGAATGATTTTAATAAAGTTTTAAAGAGCATATAAATGAGATTTTATTTTAATATAGAATTTAAAATTGTTTTGAAAATATTTTTATTTAAATTGATAAATGTCCTTAAAGTAATAGTTGCTAAATTATTATCTTTATGCTTAAAAAGAAAAGTTCAAAGAAATTACTATAGTTATGCTTCGAGAAATAAATGTTATGAGTTATGTAAAAGATCATGATTTATAAATTATAATTAAGTTAAAACATAATTACTATTATTACGTTATTATCATGTTTAAGAAATTTATGTATTTTGTTAAGTTACGAAATTAAGTTTTCGAGAAATGATTATTACATCTTTTAAAGTTGTATGTTGAGAATTCATTCTCTTTAAGAAATCATTGTTACTAAGTTTGGGAAATAATCATTATTCCCTTTAAGGTTTCATGTCAAGGATTCCACAACAAGAATCCATTCTAAGAAAAAAAAATTTATTCCGTAATTTTTGTACTTTATTATTAAGTATGTTTAAGTTTACGACCACGTCAAGTTAAGTGACGGCCACGTAGGGAGGGTCGTCACAATATCCTTCGGATTTCAGCTCGAAAAAACGATTTTGTTTTTGGTTCCTTTTTCATTCGGTCTTAAAATAATAACATCCACCAACTCCTAGCTAACATCAATATTTTCTCTATTAGATCACTTAAAACAAATAAGGAAAGGGATTGGGACACTGTTGTTAGTCGGACACAAATGAGAAAACAAACAATTTATTGGTACGTACTGTTTTGATTAATCTGACCCGTACTTCATCATGCTTATTAGTAGTAGAAGTCTTGAAAGCTCATATTCACGTGAAAACAGCATCCATTGTTTAAGTTCAACTTAATTAGACCCAAGAATTTGGGCATACAACTAAAAAGTAAATATTATTAAGAGAGATTGTAATGTTTCTCTCAAATATAAAATGGCACACTTGAACTAAAAAGTAACTTAATTATATAATGTTGCTTTGCCTTCCTAGATGCTGCCAAACTCTTGGTTGTTGGCCTGCTTCCTCTATATATACCATCACATATGCACGTTAATATCCTCACGTTGCTCAATTTTGAATACTTCAAAAACCTGTTCTCCCATATGCAAATTAATATGTCTCCTGCAATCTTTTTAGCCATCCTCCTAATCTTCCTTGGATCCCTAATTTGGTCATTCACTCTCCAGAAACATGGCCAAAAACTTCCTCCGGGTCCTTGGGCACTACCGATTATTGGCAACCTCCACATGCTAACCAATCTACCACACCGCAGCCTCCAAAGAGTAGCCCTAAAATACGGACCCATCATGTCCTTGCAGCTTGGCCATGTTCGAACCATTGTTGTGTCGTCCCCACAAGCGGCCGAGCTCTTCCTCAAAACTCATGATGCCGTTTTTGCCAGCCGCCCCAAAGTAAAAGTCGCCCAGTGGTTATCTTACGGTACCAAGGGAGTCCTTCTCACTGAATACGGCCCAAATTGGCGTAGTCTTAGGAAGTTAACCACTCAACACCTATTAACGACATCAAAGATCGAGTCGTTCATCTCATCGAGAAGGGAAGAGCTCGGATCGTTGGTGGAGTCGCTTAAGAAGGCAGGCGATGTGGTGAACGTTACTAGGCTGGTAGGCAAGCTCGTAGAAGACATGACGTGCAGGATGATGTTTGGGAGGAAGAGTGATAACAAGTGTGACCTCGGGGAGCTTACTCAAGAGGCTCTCAGCTTGATTGGAGCACTCAATATTGCTGATTTTGTGCCATATCTTGGGCCACTTGACCTTCAGGTAGTTTTTTAGTTTTTATTAATTATTCTTCTTTTGTTTAATATATAATTTTGATTTTTAGAAAGAAGGCGTGTGGCACAATAAGGAAACTTAACTGGTCAATGAGAGATAATACTAAAAGAAATTAAAAAAAAGAAGCAAATGGAGTTGAAATGAAAAATATAATTACAAAAAAATTATTTAATTGGTGAATGCCATCTAGGTTTTATTTCATATATAGCTTTCTTTTTCTTTTCAGATTTTGTTTTTCCAATATGCTTTTTTTGGGGTTATTTATACAAATAATTCCTGAAAAATGCATGTTGTCTCAAATAGATTCCTGGTCTTTAGTTTTAGTTGTTTAGCTATTTTGAGGTTCCTAAAATATACAATTTTGACCGAAAATAATAGCTGAAAAAATACATGTTATCACACTTTTATACTCACTATGCCATATTCGTTCTAGATTTTGTCCAATTAAAAATAAACAGTACATTGGCTAATAATACTAGAAATCGTATATTTCATGAGGGTTTTAATCTGTCATATAAACATTTCATGATGATTAAAAATCATCATATAATTATTCATCATAGCACAAAAGATAGCTAAAAACCATCATGGAACATTGGTTTTTGTAAGGATTGGGGTATTGTGTATGCACCTTACATGATGGTTTTAATTAAAAACCATTGTATAAAATGAAGCTTACACAACAGTTTTCAAAAAACCGTTGTGTAAGGTTGGTATAGCAAACAATACATGACAGTTTTTCTCAAAAACCTTCATGTAAGCTTTGGTAAAAAAAAAATTATCATCTTCATGCTAAAAGCAATAATCTCGTTCCATCAACAAACCTTCACAAATGCAAAACTGAATGTATAAGTATAACCAAGAAGTTAATAAAAAAGATTATCATTTCAATTATACAAACACAAATTTTCAGTAACCCTAAAAAGAATAAAAATGCAAACTTTTTTAGCAACTCTGAACAAAACTCACTCATTCTCTCTTGGTGATTTTAAAGCCCTTCAAATCAAGAGAAAAAAGTCAACAACAAAACAAGAATTAGAAATGTGGAAAATGATATATCAAAAAAAAGAATAATGGAAAACGTGTTGGCGCCACCCTGGAGGAAGGGCATGACTTATTCCTCAGGGATTCTAAAGAGAGATTGAAGATCAGATTTAGCCTTATTAATTATGGAGAGAAAGTCTTTTCCTCTATGGCTCATCTGCATCATGCTCATGCTGGATCCGTGCTAGTTATAGAGCTTCGACTAGGCCTTTACCAGGACCAACTCAGGTAAGGTGGCAGGGCTGGCGGCAAAGTTGAAGAGCTAATCTTGGGCTTGGGATTAGACCAGAGAGGGAGCATGGGTTTGGGCAATGCTAATGGGGGTGGAGATCTGGCGGTTGTGAAGGAAGAAGGCAGAGTTGGAGGGTGAGGATTTAGAGAGAGAGAGGCGAGGGTTTTGGAGGAGGAGAGAGTGGGGAGAGGAGGCTTAAGATGATGACATTGCCATGGACATGGAGATAGAGACAGCGAAAATAGAAAGACAAGATAGAGAAGAGAAAAGAACGGAGTGGGCTTTTTTCATTTGTTTGTGTTTGTAAGAAGAAAGAAAGCTATTTTATGCTTGGTGGTAAGGCAAAGTTCTAAATCTAATTTTAAATATAAATACTAAAACAAGATATTTTATTGGTCCTTTTTTCATTTGAAATTTTAAACAACAAGTTAAGCGGGAATCGCTCATTTGATAGTTAAACTAGTTTATATGACAGTTTTTAACAAAAATTATCATGTAAGCCTAAATTAAAGACCGTCATTCAAACACCAGTTTTCATATTATCCGCATACTATTGCACTCCCCCCCCCCCCCCATTCTCATGACGGTTTTCAAAAAATAATCATTAAAAGCGTTGTGTATTCTACAATTTCTACTAATGTAAGAGGTTAAAAAGTTAAGGTATATTAATTTTAAAGTGAGACAAAAAAGTATTTTCAAAGACCAATTATAAAACCAACTCTAAATTTCAGTTGTTAAAGTGCGATGAAAGTCGAGTAACAATTTACCATTGGGTATTATGGGCAGCAACATTTGTGTCCAGCCAAATTTTTGTGGTGATTCGAGTTGACCAATGTTTCATTTCTTTAGTGAAAATATCAGTCAGATTCATATTATTACAAGTGATATAATACAATATAACATTTTGGGTTTCTTTTTCTTTTCCTTAGGGAGTAACGAGGCGCTCGAAGAAAGCGAGAAAGTCCATCGACAAAGTACTCGAGAAAATTTTAGAGGAACACCGAGAAACTGCAAATAAGCAAAAGGGACAACATTGCACGGACTTTGTCGATGTGTTGCTCTCACTGATTAACCAACCCATGGCTTTCGATCTAAACAATACCAAAGCCCTCTTAATAGAACTGATGACGGCTGCAATTGATACTACATCAGCGACGATAGATTGGACCTTATCCGAAATTCTAAAGAACCCAAGAGTGATGAGAAATGTTCAACAAGAGCTAGAAAGCGTGATTGGGATGGGCCAAATAGTGGAGGAAAAAGATTTGGAGAAACTTGTTTACTTGGACCTGGTCGTGAAAGAGAGCTTTAGGCTACACCCGGTTGGAGCGTTACTAGTCCCACATGAGTCCATGAAGGACACTATAATTGATGGATATCACATTCCCAAGAAGTCAAGAATTCTTTTCAATACTTGGGCAATAGGAAGAGATCCAAATGTGTGGTCTGAAAATGCGGAAGAATTTTACCCAGAAAGATTTATTGGCAACAATATAGATATACGAGGTCATGATTTTAGACTTATCCCATTTGGGTCTGGTCGTAGACATTGCCCTGGAATGCAATTAGGTCTCAATATTGTTCGGTTTGTCATAGCTCAGTTGTTGCATTGCTTTCATTGGGAGCTTCCCAGTGGCATAGAGGCAAAGGATATTGATATGAGTGAGAAGTTTGGTCTAGCAGTTCGGAGAGCTAATCACTTGTTTGCGAAGCCTACTTACCGCCTAGTTAATTAGTTAATTATAAGAGTTGATCTCTTTATAATGCTTAAAATATTGTGAAATAAATCATATAAGTGATAATGATCTCAATAATAAAGCTTCAAATATCAAGCTTGCTAGTTTAGTGTGCAATAAATTATGATTATAAAAGTTAGGATCTTTTTTTGGTAGAATTTGTTCCTCTTCTTTTCTCCTATTTTGTAGTATATTTATTATGAATCAAGATGTATCTTCACATAAATCTCATTATATACTTGTGATACCTCATATATCAATCTAGTTGCAGTAATCTATTTAGTTTTTTTTGTTCCTTTTAATTTGGTGTGTTTTGTATGGTTTCTTACGAGATTTGAGGTTTTTTATGATCAGATATGGAAGATTTTAGGCAGGTGAAGATCAAGATTGATAATAGATAAATTATATTAAAAAAGTGGAAGAACTTACAAGGCTGTGTCCAATTAGAATTCCACCTTTTGTGGAGGTGTTGCATCAAAGTTCAAACTTCTAATGCTGAATATTTATGTATTTTCCTTTCTGAAACAATATTTATGTATTTTAGCTCGCAAAAAAGTTCGTGAAGTTGGTAATACCACAATAAATCTAAGAAATCCCAATGGTAGTTTGATTAGAAAAAAAAAAAAAAAAAGATGAAGGATTTTATACAAAAAGAAGAACGGATCAACAACACACTTTGAATTTAAACTCTAGAAAAGACAAATATATTTTACTCAAAGGGATTTGGAAATTTTTTCTTATATAAATTCTACATATTTCTATCCGTTTTCTTGTATATAATTATTAATTAGGTTGGAAGGTAGGAAAATTGTTTAAGAATGTTTAATTAAAAAGATTAGCAATAACATAAGAATTTCAAATGGCCGTGGTGGAAGTGGAGTAGGTATTCTTTTGTTTAGATAATGAAAGTAATGGTTGTGTTTTGATGAACAATCACGCACCCTTTTTTTTCTTTTCGTTGGATAATAAAAACAAATGAACTTTGAAAAAGGGAGATCTTTCGTTTTCCTTCTAAACAAATATAAATATATATATATTCATTAATTTTCTTTTCTTTTCTTTTCTTTTCTTTTCTTTTTTTATTTTTCCATTAATGGTACTAAATGATTTGCTTGTTACATCTATTCGGGAAGATTAATCCATGTCCTAATCTGTCGGCAACTAGTGCTATTCTTAATTTCTAGTGGTCGGAAATTGGTTATGTACAGAATTGGGAATCAATCACAGTCCAAGTTCGTTTGTCATGTTCTGAAAATATAATACACAATACTGTTTTTTTGCAACTTTTGCCCATTTTTTTCCTCAGGATTCAAGAAGGTGGAGGAGATTATTTAACAAAAGTCGCCAATAATTGAAAACTGCATCGCAATTCTTGCCAATAAATTAGCAACCCTCTCTTGGTGGCTTTGTTCATCGATAATTTGACTGTATCAATTAATAAATTACTTGATTTGTCAAGTAATCTTTTTGATGGAACAATTTTGAACACTAAACTGAAACAAAGTTTTGTTTAATTTAAGTACCCGCAAGTATTTTTGGACTCTGGAAGCTAGGATTTAATTGTTACACAGACGGTGGAAAGATAAAGTAACATGAGTATATGTAGTTATTGGAGGCAGTCAAAACCATGATCAATAAAAACTCTGGGTCATGATTAAGTTTGACGAATATGATTGCGATTAGTATTTTTTGTCCGTGTTTTCTTTGGGTCTAATTACATTTAGATCTAAAACTTTGGGTCACTTTCGACACCAATTCTGCAATTAAACTATGAAGAGAGTACTAACGATTTTGAAGTACTAATAAAACAAAATAAGCAAGTTCTAACAGACTCTCCCCTGGTCACTTTTACTTTCTTTCCCCTTTTTCTCTTCCTTTCTAGACTAGTTTTGCATGTGAAAGGAATTAAGGGTTTAAAAGCAATATAACTTTTAGATCACTCAAAAAAAAGCAGTTCAAACCACATTGTAGTTCACACCATTTTTTTTTAAACAGAAAAATATTTCATATTACATAAGACCCTGAATTACATGGAATGATACTTTCAATCTCAACCAACCCAATCAATAAAATCTAGTAAAGCTTGAGGAGAAAAACTTGAATTGAGACCCAATGATGGGAAGCTTTCTTGGTACACTTAAACTGGAGCACATGTAAGGCTCATTTTGATAAGATCTCTACAATTGATAGAGAACTCCGATTAACTGAGAATACATAACATGTTGCATAGAGAGCACCAAACACTGTGCATAAACTAATGTCCCCAAAAGGTAGGGAGACTACCCTTATTGTTGCAGTAAAATTCATAAACAAGCTAAAATCACATAGATCCAAAGATTGGTGGGAAGAAACAACCAAAAACAATGGCAGAATGACTATCTTTATTACAAACCAAAGAAAGAAAAACAATAAAACCCAACACAAATATAATCATTAGATCCTAGGTGGTAGAATTCTTGAATACCAAAAGAGGTTGGAGAAGATTTGCAACAAAAAGTGAGATAGTAGCATATACGCCACCTTTGCTCTGAAAATCTCCTCCCTCCATTGTTATAATGCTTTCTCTAACAAAATTGGAATTTCAAATAAACTTTAATTCAAACTCTTAATTTGAACCACGTTCTCAAACCATTGATCTTTTGAGGTCAGTTCTCATCATTCGTTTATATTAGAGAGAGTGTGTGTTACATATTGAATTGATGGTTTTAAAATTCACACTACTACAAAAAGACGCATAGGCGACGCCTATTAGACGTTGGTTTGAAACCATCATCACAAGTAGCGATGGCACGAAAAACTTTGTGTTTCACAATGTGTCAATTTAGACAAATTTTTCCACTAAAATATTGTCTAATATTCTATATAAATACAAGTTTTGAAAATCAAAACCTTCAAACCATATTTCTCTCTCTACACTTTCAACTTAAAAGAGAATTACACAACCTGAAAATAACAAGACCTAGTAATAATCGATGAAGCTCAATGGGAAAAATAGGTGCTTGAGGCCCAGGGACAGGAAAGAACCTTAGCACACTTAAATTGAGGATATGTAACACTCTTTTTAATGGGGCCCCTATAATTGATGGATGCTTCTAACTAATTGAAGGGTAAGACTCATTAACACAAGGGTCACTAATCATAGAGCCAAGAAATGCCTCTTATAGCATCAAACATTCTAAGAGCAGGGAAAGCACTTTAGACTAAACACAAACAAAACACAAAAAACCACACAAAGGTAGTCACAACACCATCTTTGTTCAATAGCAAAAAAAAAAAAAAAACATGAAGAGGTGGAAAACATCCATACCACTAGTGGAAAAACAAACTACAAACCTAAGGACAAAACTAGACAAATGATGCAAACAAAAGCCAACAGCCATAGCAAAATAATAGCAAAGTTTGTACCCTTTAACCGTAACCCTATTACACCACTTTCAAAAACACTGTTGCTTCATAACTCCTCCAACCACAACAACTAACATTGCAATGGAGAAAGTTTTGACCAAAGCAATGAGATGCTAAATCTGAGCCCTCCAATAACCACCACCCACTCCAACGAAGAGGAACAGAAATGAAAGCCAAAGCCCTAAAAACCTAAGACCAACTACCTTCTACCCCATAACCACCTGCCCATGTGACCACCAAACTCAAGATCTGATCACGCCAGCCATGACAACGATGCTTCCGATAGCAAGCGTCTGCCATAGCCCTATAAAACTCTAGAATTGGCCATAACTTCCAAGACTATGATAACACCGACACTTCACATCACCGCTCAGATCTATTCCATTCGCCATGTGGACTGCAACAAGGCTACTCCCACTCTTAAGTCAAAGAATAGACAGTCGAACGATGCTGGCATTGGTATCTAGCCCTAAGAGAAGGGGCGACATTGAAGAAGACGAGAATAAAGCCTTAGCACACACTTTTTTTTTTTTTTTTACCGAGAGACAATATTGAATTATAACGATATGTTAGTACGTTAAATGAGCCATATTGTCATCAATTTTAAAATCTTACCATGCTTCGTTCGGTTTTAGTTAGTTATTTAGTAATTTTATTGAGCATAAATATTTTGTTATTAATTTATGTATGTTGTTGTTTTGCTATTTAGTGAAATGTTGAAAAATAATTCAATATATCAAACAATAAATTCATTAAGAACGAGCACACAACTGAGCAAAAAAATAGGTATGCGCTTTGAAAAAGGGAGCCATTTAATCCCAGTAATGATGGAAAAAAACAAGCAACACTAATAAAGCATGTTGTAAAGTTAAGGTCAAAAGAACAAAGGAGTGAAGTAAAATTTGACAAAAAAAATCAAGACATTAGAAAAGCGGGGGATGAGCTCCAAAGTTATATTGGAGTTTTATTTTGAGAGCACATTCCATAATAACAAAGAATTAGAGAGATGAAGGAAATAAGGATAATATGGAAAGTCTTTGGCAAGGTAATATTGCATCTTTCATTGCTTCGAAGACTATGAAGAAGAAGTTGATGACAAGTGGCGAAAAGATGGCTTACAACTTCTAATGCAATCATAAAACAACTTTTTCTTGAGGTTCTTAAAAATGATCCCAATATTTATGAACACCCGGTAGAAGTGATTAGAAACTACCTTTCCATTAGTAGCGAAAAATGGAAGGAGATAAGAGATTTATTCATACTCTAGAAAACATATTCTCTGGGGATGGGTGGATATAAGAAAGTGAAGGAAGAATGGGTACATAAAATTTATTAACTTTGTTACGACAAACTTTGCAATCTTAATACAAAATTAAGTAATCTCACCTCTAATACATATGAGAATACACAACAATATGGTACCTCCTTCTCATCATGATATGTAGAAGTTCATCTGACAATAGAATGATGGAAGATTTAAAAATCTGAGATTCGAAGAAATTGGCCAACAAATTATAAGTTACTTATGGCTTTTGTTATTAGAATGATAGAATTAATAGTATTTCAAGTTATGATCAAAAAATTATTATTTATTTTGTAATTATAGGATGACCATGTCGAGCAAGAGCCGTAAGACACGTTCCAATCTGAAGAGACATACGATGTATTGAATGTTGCATTGGGTAATCCAAAATATTCAAAATGGGTTTATAGTCAACCTTAATTTCTAATAAAGTCCAATTATTTTCATTCAACTAGCAGGTCAAGCTCTAACGTAGAAGTGATTGAACTACTTAAGAAGATGGAAATAATGGAATCTAAGTTCTTTGAGCTTGAAGAATTCATGAGAAGCCAAGCCTGAGGAAATAACACCACATCCCATAGGGACGAAAATGCTGCTTCAACAGTGGAATAATGCACTGATGCAATGGAAAGTTGTACAGTTTATACAATGTCAACACCACTTACGAATCTGCCCTCATAAAATCTCGGTGTGAGTGTCCCTTACCTTCTTCTAACACCGTAAACAATTGAGGAAGTTAGGATTATTTATTTAACCATTAATGGAGGAGGAAGTGGTGGATAGATACTCTTTTCACTAATATCCTTCATTGTAGGCCAATTGGGTTAAGGTAATGTGCGCATTACAATTAATATTATGTGGGCTGAGGATGTGTTCTTTTCCCAAAGAAGGAAAATAAGGTCGTGAATGATGTTCTCGGAGGATTTGTAGCCATGCTTTCAAATTGGATTGTTAAGTCAACTTAGGTAAGCTCCAATTGACCAACAACATCTGTCCAGCAAAGAACCTATAGATGAGCCAATCAAAGAAAGTCATGAAAAGAAAACGACAGGAAAAGAGCAAGCAAAGGATGATCTAATTAAGGTAACACAATGAATTGATTACGAAGGATTACCTTCAAATATGACGAGCTTATATAGGTGATCCAAACAATCAATGGACGCCTACAACATGCTTATAATTCAAATGCCTTATGACATGACCCACATTTTTGACATACCCCTTTTCCCTTACTATCAAAGATATTGATTGGTTCGCCTACCTTACTTAAATTAATGTGAAAAAAGCATGGAATACATGAGGTATAAAACTTTCTTTACACTTTTCAATAATCAAAATTGTTAATTGTAAGATAACAATCTACAAGTGTGAGAGGAGGAAAGGTGTCAACAAAATAAAGATTCATCAATTCAACGATCACCTCTCATGTACCGGAAAATGTGAAGGTTGGTATTGAAGAATGAGAAAGGATGCTTAATGAGTTTTTGAGTCATGTTGATACCAACTGATGTTATTTCATGACATATAATGGCAGGGTCATTAGATCTTGTCTCCAATTTACCCCAAAGAAGATAAGGTAATATGGTTGGATTTTTATTGATTGTATTTTTGACCAATATATTAGGGTCTTAAATGAGTGGAAGTTGTAGACAAAAACTCAAGTCATGTTCAATCCACATAGGAAATACCAAATTGCTAGTACCACAAGTATGTATTATACTATACATACACATTGTATTCTAATTAAAAATGCATGAATAATATTTAAAATATATTTTTTACATCTTTTTAGAACATACCAATGCAAGAGGAAGACAAAGAATACGACTATTTTGTGCTATAATAGGTGCGAGATATTATGTAGGGGACAAGAGCTATGACATAACAACAATATTTTATTATAGTTATTTGTTGGAGGTGCTTGAAGAATGGGGATACTAAGTGTAACACCCTCAATTTTAAGCTAGAGATCTAGTTAAGATTATATGAATGTGTTTTTATTTTTACCACTTATGCATTTTTTTTTTTTTTTACTTATGAAATTGCCATGTGTTTATGGGATGATAGAACTTCATGCAAAGGTATTATATATATATCTTGCATGTTAATTTATAAGTATTAATACATTTATATATATATATATAGAAATATATAAATTTTTTAAATATAAATAAACGTTAATTTATATGTTAATTGTAAGTTAATTTACAAGTATTATATATATATAAACGTTATATTCTATATATAAATATTTCTATATATATACGTATCTTTACGTAATATAAGAATTAATATGTTTCTATATATAAGGTTAATTCGTATAAAAATAAAAGAAAGTAAAGTTATGTTATATATTAATGTAATGTACACAATATTTTGTACTATTATATAATTGTAGTGGAAAATGACTATTAATATTTTATAATTTATATGTGTTTTTGTGTGAATGTAAATTATATATACGAGTGTGTGTAATTATTATAGTTGCCATGTGAGTATGAATAGCAAGTAGGAAGTAATACATTATTTTATTGATGTTATATTTTTTTTAATGTAATGTGCACTATATGTGTAAGTTACAATGTCTGGTGGCCGTGTATGACTTTGAGAAAGTGGATAATGACTAAAGTAATTTATGTATATGTGAGTGTATTTGTTATGGTATAATTTGACTTATTGGCATATTATCTTCTCTTTCCTTATTCCATATGGGGGAATAGTTGACTTTTTATGTGATTGGATAATGATTGTTGATCGATTGGCATATTTTTTGGATTTATTTTCTCATTTAAGGAAATAAAATGTTTGACTTTTGATTGCTTGAACTTAATTGATAAGGTTTCCTATTTTTGAAAGTTGATATATGGTAAGTAGGAGCTAATTTGTTGATTCTTCCCCTAATTCTCCCCTAATCCCACGTGTAAATTGCCTCTAATTAGTCAAGATATTATCATTATATTTTGATAGTTAACTTTTTAATGATAGTTGGAATTCATGATAGGTTTCCTATTTTGATAATTGAAATTAGGCAAGTGGAGCTAATATTGGAATCTGAAATTATCTTTAATTTTTTTATTCCTTTATTGGATGATTGGTTGACTTATTTAAAATTCTATTCATGGATAGTCAAGATACTATTATTATATTTTCCTCTGTTGAATCATTAACTTTTGTATTTAGTTTCTTTTCCCCTCCCACGAGTATGCATTTCATTTTTATAAAAGATTTGTTTCTTATATAGAAAGCTATGATTTTTTTATATATATATTACTCCCATTCTTCACATTGTACTCACAAATCCTCTCAACCTCTCAATCTTCATGTTTCTTCTTCTTCTTCTTTTCCTTCTTTATTTTGCTACTAAGAGTAAGAATGTGAGAGACGAGAGAGTAGATGAGAGAATGAAAGAAATAGAGAAAGAAAGAAAGACATTATAGAGAGATGTTTATGTGAGACTTAAGAAATGAGGGGATGAACCGTGAGGGAATAAGGAAGAAATTAAGAAGAGAAAAGGAAAGAAAAGATTAAGGACACAATATTTAAGGAGACATATGAATGCATAAAGAGATGATAGAAAATCATGAAGGTGTTCAATGGCTTTCATCAGAATATGAAGGGATATATTATGTGATGTAAAGAATGAATGAATAATGATTTATAGAATCTAAGATGATCATGAGTAAATGGTTTGTGTAAGTATACCCTCCACTTCATCACTTGAACAATAGTATGTTTTAAAGCATGTTTTAAAGTTATGTATGTTGTTATGATGAATATGTTTAAAGATGTTTTTGATAATTTTTCATAAGTATGACGTAAACTCTCTTGTTATCATGAACCAACCAATGTTATATATGTTTTCATGATCAAATCCTTGAGGAAGCATGTTCCAAGATAGGGACCATCTATGAATGAATGTTAAGGATTCTGACAGCTTGAGATTAACGTTATGCTAAGGGCCCAAAAACCTAAAAGTAATGTATATTTATGAAAGTATGTTTTTATGTGGAACTACTATGGTTTACTTACTAAGCATTATGCTTATATAGTTCTCGTGATGCAGGTGAGCTTCCAAGTAAGGATATAGATGACTGAGCAAGAATGGTCCAAGGTCCCATGACGAGTCTAAGATGCAATATTTATTTCTAAGTATTTCTTTGATGTTATTAGAAACTAAGAATTGTTATTGAAGACATTTAGGGGATTTTTTAGCTTTTGTATAAGTGTTGTAATCTTAATATTTCTGCTGCTAATGATAAGATAATTTCTACATTAAGGTTGAGTAAAGATTTGATTATTTTTCGGCCCATCTTCACATGCATGATGTACGGCGCTTCTCTCCTCTTTTTACTCCCGGGGGAGGGGGTCGCTACACTTGAATCTCCTTGGAAGGGAATTATTAGAAAGGGATTAAGTAATCCCTTGCTAAAGCATGTAATTAAACATAATCTTTGTCCATTATGAAAACTTTCAATGATCTATTCGCAAAAAAATATAAAAATTTAGGGCTAAATGATAATTTTTCAAAAAATAAAAGGTCAAAAATATAATTTTTATGTAACAGAAATATTTTTAATAACTATATTTTACCCCTCTAATTTTAAAAAATTATAATTTGATGCAAAATTTGCAAATTTTTTACAAAATGCCTCTATCTTAATAACACAACACCAAATATGAGATTAAATTAACTAAAAATTTATCCAATCAATTCTTATACAATCCAATCCTTTAACACTATTATATCTAATACTATCTTATCTAATACGCCAAATGAACACCTAATCAATAACTAATATTCCTTACCACATTTGTAATCAGCAACAAAATTAATATGCAAGGAATATGCGCATCATCAACACCGTCCCATTAATGTGCAACTACCATAAACATGTTAACGCGCGCAAACGTGGCTGTAAGAAGGGAACTCTATAGGCCCCACTTTCATTCGAAGGAGAGGATATTATTATATTCAACCGGTTGTCTGTAATATCATGCATTTCCATACTTTTAACTGCCCTGACATGTCCCTAATGCACCACAACTGTTGGATGAAATAACAATAATTAAATATAACATTTTACGGTTTGGATTTTATGTGGGGAGAATTCCACATTTTAAGAAACTGTGGGACCGTACGAGGATCCTTTTTGTAATATTTGAAATTCAAATTATTGATAAGGGGTAGGATAATAACTGACTGGGTAAACCATAAATAGAGGCCAGTCTTGTGACGTAGCCTCAAGTCCAATTTTTAGCCAAAAAAAGAAAAAAAAAAAACCTAGCACTAACTTTGTAAGCTGTTTTCTTATGGTAAAATCAGAAATCCGCTTCTTTCAAGAAAACTTTAGTAGACAAAGCCTTCAATTAAAGTGAACCATTATTAAACTTGGTGAGAAATTTCGACGACATTACTTGTTTACAAGTTCTGTTCATCAACTATTGGCACCAGAAGGAGGGTCTTAATCCTCTACTTAGATTCCAAAAGAATTTTTTCTCCTTACCATAACGGTGAGAACACTCAATTCTGGTGGATTCACTGGCCAGAACAACACCCTACTTCCCCTGATGCCTCTGGCACTTCCAGTGCCTCTAGTGCCTATGTTACAAGCCTTTGCTTGAATTGAAGCACCGCTCAACAACCTACCCACCCTTGTTCAACTACTGGCCAGTCCTAATAATCAGCCCCCGGCGTACAATAATCCTGTATTGGCAAACCAGCAAGCGGGAGATGATGGAGCCAAGGGAACATATATAAAAGATCACAAGAGACAGGTAGGATTTGGGCAACAGGATCTCAGGGAAGCAAACAGAGATAGGCTTGGCGAAGAAATGTCGCCGCTTAGGCCAGAGGACAAGAAATCAATAATCAACCCTTGGATGGCTGTCTACCTTGACTGCCAAATAGAATGTCCAAGGAGATAATCTTAAAAATAATACTCAGGCGAGACAAACACAGACCTACAATTGGCAGTGTTTTTAGAGGTCAATGATTGGTCTCTATGACAATATGCACTTGGTTTTTGAGAATATTACTTCTATGACATTGTTTTTTAATTTAATCATTTTTATGAGAAAGTTTGAAATATACCGCTTTTAAATAGTATAGTGATATAATTGAACATAAATATTTTAGGTTAGAGTTTAGGCGAACAAGTAATATTTAAGAATATTTTGGCCTTTTTGACTATAAGAAGTGGTATGAATTAATTGAAAAAAAAATAAGGGGTAAAATATAATAGTGATATGTCACATAATTTACTTGCTTGGTTGAGCGTGTAAACAGGACGGAGGTTTGATAAAGTTTTGAACATGATGACTCGAATGATGAAGACCGTCATCCATTCATTGATGAAAAATGACCGTCCCCTTAGCAGCAAAGCTTGAATCACCTTAGATTCCTCTCTTTGATGCAAAACGAGATCCCGATGACCATGTTCAGCTGTAGTACTCGCACATGATAAGTCACCTCAGATTCTCCTCTTTGAAGGAAAAATTTATGTTTTCTTGTTTACTTTGCTTGCTTTTCACTCTTGTCCCTGTGAGATATCAAACGTGATGAGGAATTTGTGAGAGATTATTTGCTGACCAAATCT
>CAMOHE010051071.1:183-36735 GCA_946598075.1 Artocarpus hirsutus
TGAATACTTAAACCAAGAATTCATTGATCATCTTAGAGATTGTGGGATAGTCTCAAAATTAACTCTACCAAGAACACCACAATGGAATGGTGTGTCTGAACGGAGAAATCAAACTTTATTGGATATGGTTCGATCTATGATGAGTCAGTCAGATCTTCCAATATCCTTTTGGAGATATGCTCTGGAAACTGCTGCGTTCATATTGAACAGAGTTTCATCAAAGGCGGTTCAAAAGACACCATATGAGATGTGCACCGGGAAGTCACCCAGTTTATCATTTCTTAAAATTTGGGGATGTGAAGCTTATGTGAAGCATCAAATTTCAGATATATTGGCACCCAAATCAGACAAATGCCTTTTTGTGGGATATCCTAAAAAAACTAAAGGATATTACTTCTATAATGCTTCTGAGAACAAAGTGTTTGTTGCTCGGAATGGTGTCTTTTTAGAAAGGGAATTCATTTCTAAAGGAACTAGTGGGAGTAAAGTTCAACTTGAAGAAATTCAAGAACCACAAAATAGCATTGAACCACCTATGGAATCTCAACTGGATCAACAAGTAGTTATTGACCTTACACAAGTAGCATAAGGCCCGAGGAGGTCTGGTAGGACACATCAGAGCCCTAAGAGATATGGATTTCTTTTAACTGATAATAATGATGTAATGATTGTGGATCAAAATGAGCCCACATCCTACCAAGAGGCCATGAATTGCCCTGACTGTGATAAATGGCTAGAAGCCATGAAGTCAGAGATGCAATCCATGTATGATAATCAAGTATGGACTTTGATTGATCCACTTGATGGTTTAAAAACTATTGGGTGCAAATGGGTTTTCAAAAAGAAAATGGACATGGATAACAATATACATACCTTTAAGGCAACACTGGTTGCAAAAGATTTCAAGCAAACACATGGTATAGACTATGATGAAATTTTTTCCCCAGTTGCTATGCTTAAATCCATTCGGATTCTCCTTGCCATAGCTGTATACTATGATTATGAGATTTCGCAAATGGATGTCAAAACAGTGTTTCTTAATAGAAACCTACTTGAGGATGTGTATATGACACAACCCGAGGGTTTTGTTAGTCTTGAGAATTCTGGAAAGGTTTGCAAGCTTCAAAGATCCATTTATGGATTGAAGCAAGCATCTCGAAGTTGGAATCTTTGTTTTGATGAAGCAATCAAAGAGTTTGGTTTCATTTAAAATGAAGATGACCCTTGTATTTACAAGAAGGTTAGTGGGAGCGCAATAGTCTTTCTAGTGTTATATGTTGATGACATATTACTCATTGGAAATGATATCCCTACTCTACAAAATGTTAAATCATGGTTAAGGAATTGTTTCTCAATGAAAGACTTAGGTGAAGCTGCCTATATTCTAGGCATCAAGATCCATAGGGATAGATCTCAGAGGCTTATTGGCCTAAGTCAGAGTACATACATTGACAAGGTATTAAATAGGTTTAGAATGCAAGATTCCATGAGGGGATTCTTACCCATGTCACGTGGAATTAGTCTCAGCAAGACTCAGTATCCAATGACATAGGATGAGCAAGATTGCATGAATAAGATTCCATATGCTTCTGCAATTGGATCTATCATGTATGCAATGTTATGTACTAGACCTGATGTCTCATATGCCTTAAGCATAACCAACAGATACCAATAAGATCTAGGTGAAAGTCACTGGACAACAGTCAAGAATATCCTTAAATATTTGAGAAGAACTAAGGATGCATTCTTACTATATGGAGGAAAGAAAGATGAGCTTGTTGTAAGTGGTTACACAGATGCCAGCTTCTTGTCCGACAAGGATGACTTTTGATCACAGTCAGGTTATGTATTCTGTTTAAATGGAGGTGCAGTGAGCTAGAGAAGTTCAAAACAAGACACCGTTGCTGATTCTACAACAGAAGCTGAGTATATAGCCACCTTAGAAGTAGCTAAGGAAGCAGTTTGGATCAAAAAGTTTATTACTAGACTGGGCATTGTTCCTAGTATATCAGATCCAATAGACTTTTATTGTGATAATAATGGGGCCATAGCATACGCTAAGGAACCTAGATCACATCAACGATCCAAACACATACTCAGATGTTATCATTTCATTCGAGAAATCATTGAGAGAGGCGACTTGAAGATATGCAGAGTACGTACAAATGACAATGTTGTTGATCCACTCACTAAGCCTCTTCCACAGCCTAAGCATGAGAGTCATACTAGGTCAATGGGTATTAGAAACAATATTGATTAGGACTAGTGCAAGTGGGAGATTGTTAGTGATGTGCCCTAGGCCAATTATGTAATGACCATATATTGATTTCATTACATTTACATTTTATTAATAAAGAGGCATTTTAATTGTTGTTTTTTATTCTAATTCTATGAATAGTTAATTCTACCTAAGGTCATCAAGTATCTGACTTGATAGTAAAATTCTTGGGTGAAAATTGAATTATATTCTAAATTATCCCTAGTCGGTCATTATTATTAGGATAATAATGAATGAAAACTAGTATGAAGTTTGACTGAGGATTATGTTTTACTAATCATGTGTATAAGATACTAAGTCAACTCATAGATACATATTTTAGAAATGATGCATTGGATTGAACCGCTATGAGAATACTGCATGGATAATTGCCATAAGTGATTCTCATCACAATAGTATTATCCTAGTCCTCTGACCTGAAATCACCATGGTTTCCTACACGACAAGTTCTATATTTTGACACAACCTCATATTATCTTTAACAGGATGATGGAATGGATTGTTGTTGGATATAGGGTGAATCATGTGAGGAATATGAGTGATTAAGAAGGAATTTGTCCCTCATTTATCATGAGAAAGATATCTATGGGCCCCTCGATAAGTTAAACTGAAGTAAAATTTATGGCCATAGTGAAATGAATTGATAAGGGTTATCAATATCAGTCTAGTTAAGATCGAGAAATAATATGATTAAATAGTATAAGGATGACATAAACCATGCCTTATGTTTAATCAAGGTATCTAGTGACAAAAAGGACTTTAATACTTATTGTGGATTAGGTTATGTCGGATTATTAACATTCGCATAACTTGGGTAATCATAATGTCTTGCTAGAGGCCGCTTATGATTTGTGGGCTAGAAACAGAATTTCAAGCCCACTACTAACGTTATGTGAACCTACAGAGTCGCACACTTAGAACAGACCAAGAACGAATTTTGGGTTAACTGTGTCTAGGTTCGATGAACCTAATAATGTCCTGATTTGATGTCCTAGATTTGTCTAGGTTCATTGAATCTGACATTATCTAGATTATCTGAATCATATTCAAATTACTGATATTATCTAGATTCTCTAAATCATATTCGAATTGCAGTTTACCCTAGTTAAAATCTGACTCTATCTCGAAATCAATAGATAGATATATATATATTTGTTTTAGGGTCTTTAGTTGAATTAAGAAGAGAAAATGCGTTCTCTCATTCTAAAAGGCAAAAGACATTAAAACCCTAAAATTAGAGAGAGTCATTTAACACAAAAGAAAGGGTGCTAGCACACCAATTTGTTTTTGAGAGAGAGTTTGTTCGTGTGGATACCTGCAGAGGGCGTTGCTCTAAGTAACAACGTTTGAATCCGATCCTGAATACTAAAAGCTCAAGTTAGGGTGTCACCGGAGTGAACCCACTCTCTCCCTTCCAGAATCTTGCCCATTTTGTCATCCTAGTAAGATTCCATAACTTTTTATCAATCTAATCGAATTGCATAGTTCCTACGAGGGTTTTGTGGGAATTAATTTTAAATTTTCGCTACGTATTTGAATCATAAAATCCAACAAAACCCAACACACATAACTTAACTTTATGTACTACGTGCACTGATGAATCATGATGACAAAAAATGCCAGTGGAAAATACTTCTTAAGCATGCATAAGGTTGCACCAACTCTGATTGTAGTGAATCTAGCATAAGTGGATCAATTACCTTGGACCATATTGAATTAAAGGAGCATCATAACTTGCTAATTGCAAATTTCACATCCTTTGTCAGAATTCCCCGCAAAGCAACTGGTAGTAATTGCTACATCTACATATGACAATTATGTATTTTCATGCCAATAAGTTTCAAATCCTTCACCCATAGCAACTTTTTAAAGTTCGAAGAATAGCCATCAAGCACTTTCAATAAAGCAAGCCATTTACAAAGCTTTCTCTTTTCTGCTCTTGGTAACGTGTGCTTCGCTGGAGGTAAGTAAGTGTGGTTCCCTCTTTTCTTAAGAAACAAATTAGGCCTAATCTCCGTTTCCATGAGATCCAACACTGGTTTTTCACCATCCTTAGTCTTGCCCAAAATGTCAAGTAATGTGCCGACTATGGATATTCACGAACATTTTTTTCAATATGCATAACATCTAAACAATGATGAACAAAAAGTGTCTTCCAATGTAAAAGATCGAAAAAGATTGATCTTTTTGTTCATGGTCCATCTATCAGCGGCTCATCCTTATCTCGCTTTCTCTTCCCAAATACCACATTTATATCTTTTACCATTTTAAATATTTGTGAGGAGAGTCTCTTTCTTTGTTGTTGCCATCAAAGGCTTTCTTTTGTTTGTGGTAATGATGATCTCTTGGCAACCATCTTCTATGACTAACAAAAATAGTTTTCTTACCATTCTTCAACCATTTGTGAGACGTTTCCTTCATACAAATAGGACAACTAATCGAACTCTTCATCAAATAACCAGATAAATTGCCATATGCAAGGAAGTTGTTAATTGTTTATATCAACATTGCATGGAGTGTGAACATCTCTTGTTGGTAAGCATCTCAAACTTTGATTCCATTTTCCCACAAGTTTTTTAGGTCATCGATTAACGGTGCCAAGTATACATCAATGCCGTTGCCTGGTTGGTGAGGACCCAAAATCAATAAAGACAACATTAAAAATTTTCACAAGTATTACGAGCCAAGTGCTATGCCTACTACTCATGTTATGATGTGGGTTCATTCCATTCATCAACAAAATGAAATGTATATTTCTTGGATCTACACTAAAGTTGGGATGATCAGCTTCAAAAGTCTTCCATATTGGTGAATCCACTAGATTTCTAAGAATACCATTGTCGACTCGTTTGTCATGATGCCATGTCAAATTCTTGGCATGTTTTAGGTGTTTGAATAAATGTTTCAAACGTGTTACCAGTGGAATGTACCATAACACTTTCTTTGGCACTCCGTTCTTACCATCTTTGGGCTCCTTTCCTTTCTTGCACCTTGATTGTTGACAAACTAGATAATAATTCTTGTCCTCATACTCCATTCCTAAAGCGCTCAAAGTCTTCTTAGCCTCATACATACTAGTTGGTAGTTCATTACCCTCTAGTAGAAGCCTTCCTAGAAATTTCAAAAGCTTTGTGAAATGAAATTTGACCACCCACCTGACGCTTTCAAATTCTATAATCTAACTAAAGCAGACAATTTGATGAAATTGGTACACCCTTCATACACAGGTGTCTCAACATCATTTATCATTGTCTCAATAAATATAGATGGTGCAAGAAGTATTCTTCCAAATCATTGCCATGTCAACCACATTGTTACGATCCCACAATAGCTTTCTTTTCTTTATTTACTAAAGTTGGATTGAGCTTAGACTCATCATGAAAATGCCACATTTGATAAATACTTATAATTCCATTTAAAATAAATGTCCTCTAACAACTAGAATTGGATGTAATCTATGGTTTCTACATTCAACACAAGGACACTAAAGTTTATCACCATTGGCATGAATTTTGGCAAAAACCCTACATCTATTTCCTACCCAATTCGCAAGTCCTAAATCAAAATAATATTTAGCAATTCAATTAAAAATAATTTCACAAATTACACATACCCATCAAATTCAAATCATAAAACAAATTAAACATGCCCATCATAAAACAAATTAATCATACCCATCCTCAATACAACAAACACAGATTAAACAACAAAATCAACACCAATTTATCAATTAATAATAAATAGCAATTTAATTAAAAATAATTTCACAAATTATACATGCCCATCATATTTTAACCATAAAACAAAAACATTCATCCATCATAAAACAAATTACACATACCCATCATAATACAAATTAAGCATACCCATCCACAACAGAATAAACATAGATTAAATAACAAAATCAACTTTGATTTATCAATTTGTAATAAAAACTTACAATTAGGAAGGAGATTAACGAGGATGGAGGTGGAGAAGGATGGCAGTAGCAATTTTGGAGGGGGTTGTATTTGTATTTGAGAGTTGAGATTGTGCTATATGTTTGATTGTCAAGGTGTAAAAAGGGCTTGTAAAAACCATCGTGGTATGCATTAGCCTTCCACGATGGTTTTTTAAAAAACTGTCTTGGTATAACTTCATACCACAATGGTTTTTGGAAAAACTTGTTGTGGTAGACGCCCACCCTACTGCGATAGTTTTCGTCTTCTTGAGCTTAACTCCCTACTTTTTTTTGCCTTATCACTTTCAGTTTTAAAAGAAAGTCATTAAATAAGGGTCGTATAATCTCAAATTTATTGTAGTGATTAAGAAAAATTGTCTTTACATATATTTGATGCACATGCAAATTCTAAATAGAAGCAATTCCAAATAGCACTCTAATAGATGTTGTTGGAAAAATAATACACAGCAAAATTTTAAAAATTTTTATATCGGAGTATTTTTCAAAACACAAGTTTGACACGCTAGATGCATAAAATAACTAGATTTTACTAACATTGTAAATGCCAAAAAGCTTTCTCAATCAATGAAGAGAAGTAACGTTCCAAAAGGACCTCAACAAACTAGCCTTCTTTGCTATTCTCCATCCACGATCAGAGTGAGTGTGGACTCACACGTATAGCTCTTTTACTAGGTGACTCTCCTTCCAACCAATTAAGAGAACCTAAAGCTAATGTTTGTGATTAGTGAACAAAAGCTCTCAAGGAGTTTTTAAAATCTCACCAGCAAAGTTTCACCCTTAATCTCTCAATTGAACTAAATAATAATGAGACTCACTCCTTTTTATAGAGGTTGGGCCCAAGAGTCAATCCTTATTAGGTAATGCCTCAAAATTCAAATCAAAATTAAATTCGGATCAATATTTGATGAAATCAGAGTGAAAACAAGTGATCTTTTTATCGCACAATCAACATGCTGATCTGTCTAACCGGCATGCTGAACTTGCCTCATCGGTAGGCCGAACCTAAGGATCAACATACCGAACCTGTGATAAAAATCCCAATGAATCTTTTATTTTCCACCTGAGATTTTATAGGATAATGTCTTAGTCTTAATTTAAATAACCCAATAGAGAAGTTATCTAATTAAAACATTTAATGATAGATAATCTCTAGGAAAATAAATGAATTCCTAATAATTCTTCAAGTTTATTTTGATTTAATTTATTCAAAATTAAATTAACTGATAAACAAACATGAATTATTCGATCCCAATAATTCAACAAGTTTATCTTGAATTAATTTTGTCACAAACTTAATTCAATAGATAAACAAACATGAATTATTTGATTCTTCCAAATTTCAATCAATCTAATAAATTTGACATAAGTCACCAATTATTAGAAAAGCACGTCGTATCGTTATAGGATTTTTATAAGCTAGCAAAGGGGACCAAATGGACCTATATAGTTTAAGCTCCCGATAATTATGTAATCCAATATCCCTAATATATATTTCATAATTATCAACTCCAATGCTACTCCATTAAATGCTTGGCGCTACACTCTCGAACTATATAGAATTACGAAGCCCGTATACCTAAGTCTCGATGACATATCATAGTTTATGGTATCCCCATAGGATTATGCATAATCAGCTTAGGGACAAGTTCTGTCTTACCTTCCCGATTTTTTTATCTTATGTTTCATTATCTCAGCATCGAAAAACTTACCATCTAAAGATGGTATACCACTCAGTTACATCTTTGTATCCAAATGGTTAAGCACTCTAGTTTTTCAATTACAAGATAACCCATATAAAAGGATATCACTACTCCTAAATAGGAGCTATGGATTCTATATCTATGAATAATACCTCTACACTATCAAGAGTCATGCCTCTAATGTACTAGCATGCGTACCACTATTAAAATATGGGTGCCACATTTTGATACATCACAAGACATAAGTCAAGACAATGGGCCCACTATTCATTTCAAGATTAAAATACAATGCAAATGATTGTCTAAAGTGAATCGATTTACTTAGATAGAATTATTAATCCAAATTAATTCAGTTTATTTCCTGATTCAAGACATCATCGCTTATGACAATATGCCAATGTTTCTATTTGTGGAGTCCACCTCTAATGGTCAAGACAAACTATCTATATAGACAACATAACAATCTTTACATGAATAAAGCGCCCAACTTTATTATCTCAATTGCAGATCTTATGATTTAGACCATCACCTTAATAATCGTGTCTTCTATATAATCTGTCCATCATATGTCCAATTATTAAATGTTTAGACTCATAGTCTTAGACTTTTATTTGCTTAACATACATTCAACAAATATGAATGTAAAGAGGAAAATATTTGGTACACAAATAATAAATATATTCTTTATTGATAAAAATGTCTCTAAAAATATATTATATTTTCACTCCTTAGAGCATACACGTCTAACAATCTCCCACTTGCATTAAGTGAGTAAATATGACAAATCTCGCATCCCTAGAGCTTCTACATGCCTCTTAAAGACTCTCCCAGTAAGTGTCTCCATGAATGGATCAGCTAAATTGTCCTCTGATGTGATTTTGCACACCATGACATGCCTGCCCTCGACGAAGTCCTTTATTACAAGATACTTCCGATCAATATGCTTACTCTTCTTGTGAAATTTTTGCTCTATAGCATTAGCTACCACCACACTATTATCACATTACAGTGATACCACCTTATCCATACCAAGAACTACCTTAAGATCCCCAAGAAACTTGCGAAGCCATATTGCTTCTTTTGAAGCATCACTAGCTGCCACATACTCGGCCTCCATAGTTGAATCCAAAGTACAATCTTACTTTGCACTTCACTAACTAATGGCATCACCACCTAAAGTAAACACAAAACTAGAAGTCTATCTCCTTAAATCTAGACAGGATTGAAAATCCAAACCAGCGTATCCTAGAGGAGTCAAATCCTCACCCAAATATACAAGCATATACCCTTGAGTCCTTCTTAGGTACTTGAAAATATGGTTGACTGCAACCTAGTGGTTCGGTCCCAGATCCGCTTGAAATCGTCTTACAATCCTAACCGTATAACAAATATCTTGTCATATGCAAAGCATAGCATATATGAGACTACCCATTGTCGAAGCATAAGGCACCTTCTTCATGTATTCTCTTTCTTCATCAGACTTTGGAAAGTTTTTCATAGAAATAGTGATTCCAAACCTAGATGGTTGCCCACTTTTCTTAGAATCTTACATTGCAAACTTGCTGAGAATCTTATCTATGTAGCCGAGCTAGGACAAAACTATCATTTTGTTCTTCATATCCTAAAAGATCTAAATACCGAGAGTAAAATTAGCCTCACCCAAGTCCTTTATGTCAAACTGCTTGGTCAACCATAATTTGACCAATGACAATGCTCCATCGTCATTGCCAATTAGTATAATATTATCTACATAGAACAGTAGAAAAACCACCTTCCCATCCTTAATATGTTTGTAAACACATGGCCTATCCACATTTTGCAAGAAACTATAAGTCTTGATCACTTGATCAAATCTTATGTTCTAAAACGGGAAGCCTGCTTAAGTCCATAAATTGACTTTAGTAGCTTACAAACCTTACCCTCTTGACCCTTGACCTTGAACCTGTCTGGTTGTTCCACATAAATAGACTCATCAAGATAGCCATTTAGAAAAGCCATCTTGACATCCATTTGTCAAATCTCATAGTTGAGAGTAGTAGCTATGGACAAGAGAATCCAGATGGACTTAAGCATGGCCACAGGTGAAAAGGTTTCCTAGTAATCGATTTCTTCTTTTTGCGTGTAACCCTTAGCTACCAGTCCAGCCTTAAAGTTTTGATCTTTCCATCCACTCCTCTTTTTCTCTTGTAGATCCACTAACACCCACCCTATGGGTTTTACCCCTTTAGGAAGATCCATAAGCTCCTAGACCTGATTAGTCTCCATAGACTTCATCTCTGTGATCATGGCCTTTGTCTAGAGTTTCGAATCAACATCCTCCATAGGCTCTATGTAAGTATAAGGATCCCTATCATGTTCATCCGATTCAGCCAAGAAGGCCTCACCATTGAACATATACCTTTCTAGTTGATGCCTGATCCTTCCACTACGCCGAAGCCTCTTAGGTTGTAGTTCAGGTTCGTTTGGTTTTTCTACACCGATCGAAACAGTTTCATTCAGAACCCCCAAGGTTATTAGATCACTCCTTAACTTCTCAAGCACCACTTTGCTTTGAGGCTTAAAGTTGTCCATGTAACTCTCCTCAAGGAAAGTTGTATTAGTTGAAACTATGAATTTATTTTCTTTTGGGTTATAGAAATAACCCCCTTTAGTCCCTTTTAGATATCCTACAAACATGTAAATTTTGAAATGTGCTTTCAACTTATTCGCATCCTTAAACAGGATATGAGCCAGACATCCCCATATACGAATATGGTTTAAGGATGTCTTTTTGCCCATCCACAACACATGAAGAGTTTTAGGGCCCGATTTTGAAGGCACATTGTTCAAAAGATAACATGCAGTTTGTAGTGCATCTCCCTAAAAGGACAAAAGGCAATGATGAATAACTCATCATGGACCTAACTATATCCAATAAAGTTCTATTTCTTCTCTCTGCTATGCCATTTTGCTGTGGAGTGCTCGATGCAGCCAAATGTATGAAAATCCCATTCTTTAATAAGTGTCCTAAGAACTCATTAGAAAGGTATTCCCTACCTTGATCATATCAAAGTACCTTTATTGGTCTACCAAATTGTTTTTCCACTTCTACCCAAAACTCCCTGAACTTGTTACAAGTTTTGCTTTTGTGGTGCATCAGGTATACATACCCATACCTTGACTAATTGTCAATAAAAGTGATGAAGATGGAGTACTCATACCCTCCTCGTGCCCAGATGTTTATCACCTACAAACATCATTATGCATAAGTTCTAGAATCCTTTCAACCCTATCACCTTTAGACTCGAATGGTCTTTTGGTCATTTTACCCTTCAAACATAATTCACATTGAGGTATAGATTTTACCTTTAAGTGACTTAAAGGTCTATTCTTTACCAACCTTTGAATCCTATTCAAGTTAATATGACCAAGGCGCAAATGCCAGAGATAAGTCTTATTAGAATGAGAAGTTTTAAGTCTTTTAGAGTTATTATCATTAATCTCAACATTAAGCAGTAAGTCCATTTTAGGTTTGATAAAATCTAGAGTATTTTGCATTCGTCCAGAACAAATAAAAGATTTATTTTTATGAATCACCACTTTATTATTAAAAGAAACCAATAAGAGTCTTTAAATAAACAAGCTACATAAATTAAATTCCTTTTAAATTTAGGAATGTAAAAACAATCTCACAAAATTAAATTCCTATAATTACTAAAATAAAGATGGACGTCTCCCACTACTTTTGTTAAGACTAAAGTTCGATCGCCCATTCGAAGCGTGAAGTCTTCATGAAGCAGACTTTTTGTTTTTTTGAACCCCTGTAAAGAAACACAAACATGATTAATTGCACCAGAATCTATAATCCAAATATCACTGGATTCCTCAACTAAACAAGTTTCTAAATATAGAAGATCACACCTACCTCCTTTGGAAAGAAAGTCCTTGCAATGCTTCTTGATGTGTCCGACCTTCCCGTAGATGAAGCACTTTAGCTTCTTCAGGTTCTTCTTCTTCTTCTTCTTGCTCTTATTTTTAGTAGAAACAGAAGACTTCCCATTCTTGGCCAGTTATTTCTTTCCATTCCTAGAATTGGGATTAGCACCAGAAGTAGCTACCAAATTAGCCTCTCGACCAATAGGACACTCCTTGATTAGTAGTTCAAACTCCTATAACTATTTCATTAATTTTGTTAAGGTCATATCCTGCCTATTGCTCAAATTAAATGTAGCTCTAAACAAAATAAATTCCTTTGATAGAGTCTCAAAGACCATAGTCATCTGAGTTTCAGCATCGATATCAACTCTATTGGTTTGTGCCTTAGTAAGGTAACCTATGACCAACATCATGTGCTACTTTACAAATGTCCTCAGTCTCTGCTTACAGTTCAAGAGTTTTCGAAGCACCTCTTGCTGCTTAGTTAAGGCCTAGCCTCCAAACATGTCTTCAAGATTATCCAAGAATTACTTAGTAGTCTCATGATCCTCATGTTAACCCTGCAACATGTTGTTCATGCTGGCCATAATATAGCAACAGCCTGATCGTTTGCATCTTTCCAAGGATCATATGCTTAGAATTGATTGTTGGTGGAATCTCCCATAGGCTCGGGAGGACAAGGGATTGTCAACACAAATTTTAGTTTCTCAAATGAGAGGACGATATCCAGGTTTCGTTTCCAATCATTTCAATTCTCTCTGGTTAATTGGTTTTTGTCAAGTATCGAAGATAAAGCATTTTTAGACATTTTAACCTACAATAAAGAATCATATATCAAACATAAGCAAACATAGCATAATAATTTAGTAAGATAACACAATCATGTAAAAAACATACAAATATATTTATATGTCAAAACCTTGAAAATATCATAACCTTACAACGATAATTCCCAAGTCAAAATTCAACAAGCTCCTAGGGGAGTCATGCCAAATTCAATCAGGAATACGGATCCCCTCCTAATTAATATATGCCATCTAGGACTCGTATGATCCAGCATATATTAATAATCATTTTTTGGCCATTAATTTTATTAATAGTGCTCCTAGGAGAGGTTAATAATAAATTAACATGAGTGTACAACCATCATTTCAACATTTTATCCATGATTTATAATCACCACCTAGGGGTGTGCAACCATAAATCATATTAAAATATCTTATCCTCTCGGAGATCTAACTTGGTACATGATGAAGTCCCTTCCTAGGGGTCGGAACCACCATGTTCTTCCTATAGACCAACAATGGAGGCCTTAGGTCCTCTATTCGAAAACCTTCTCCCACTCAATCTTTTGAAATCAAGGTTTAATTTTAAAAACATGCATGCACAAATTTAAATTGAACGGTACTCCCTATTCTATATGGCATAATATCAATATACATGGCAAATCATATTATAATGCAGATAAGCAATGCTACAAGCAAAATAATATTAAATAACCGTAATATTATGGTTCCACCCTAGAGAATAGAAACAAAGAGATTACAATAGAATAATTGAAACATATTATCGATTCTTCGTCCTTAAACCCTCAAGCTGTATCTTTCTTCATGTAATCCCTATCTTCAAGTCTTTAATCCCATATGAATCGAATACTCCATGTGTCTGATCATATCCAAATTTAATATTTCTCAAAATTGTCCCAAAAATAAAATTGAAACTACATCAAAAACCATGCCTTTTTTGGAAAAATTTCTAGCTCTCTATCGACAAGCCGATTTGGGTAATCGGCCTGCCAATCATGACCCTCCGCCCTGCCAGTGTTCACAGATCGGCTTGTTGATCCATGAAAAATCGGCCTGTCGAACTAGAAGTTTAGCCTATTGCCAGAGCCACCTAATTTCTGCCCTACTGATGGCCTGCCAAATCTCACGTTTGGCTTGCGAATATGCGACCATCAGCCTACTAAACTGGAGGGCTCGTCATGTCAATCGAGTAGAAACCACAATTTTTCCAAAAATATAGTTTTTAATGCAATTTATCAATTTTATTTTCAACATTTTAAAAACATAAAATTAGAGACTCAGGAAATACCTAGGAACGCCATCATTAATCCTTTAGATATGCTTTTAGATTCGTCTTCTTTGAATGATTATTTAATTACAAAATTCTTACAAATTTAAAATTAAATAATAAGTCCTAGACGGAGATAATAGTTTGCCATTTAATTTCATGAAAAACCTAGATACATATTCTAATCTCTAAGAAACCATAATCGGTATAAATTAATTAATAATAATTAATTAAATAATAATTTAATCAACCATAATTAATTAATAAACATTCACCATATAATCCATGACAACATATAAAAATATATAGAATCCTAGAGTGCCAACTCTCTATAAAATTAAAATTCAAGCATAGGAGAGATGAAGATTATATAATTTACACATATAACATGATCACAAACTCGTAAATTTATGTAAAAATATGGCTCTGATACCAATTGTTGGAAAAATAATACGAAGCAAAATTTTAAAAATTTTTATATTAGAGTATTTTCTAAAACATAAGTTTGACATACTATATGCATAAATTAACCAGATTTTACTAATCTTGTAAATGCCAAAAAGCTTCCTTAATCAATGAAGAGAAGTAACGTTCTAGAAGGACCTCAACCAACTAGTCTACTGTGCTATTCTCTATCCACAATTAGAGTGAGTGTGGGCTCACACGTATAGCTCTTCCACCAGGCCACTCTCCTTCCAACCAATTGAGAGAACCCAAAGCCAGTGTTTGTGATTTGGGAACAAAAGCTCTTAGGGAGTTTTCAAAATCTCACCATCAAAGTTTCACTCTTAATCTCTGAATTGATCTAAATAATAATGAGAGTCACTCCTTTTTATAGAGGTTGGGCCCAAGAGTCAGTCCTTATTAGATAATGCCTAAAAATTTGAATCAGAATCAAATTTGAATCAATATTTGATGAAATCCATATGAAAACATGTGATCTTTTTATCACGCGATCGACATACTAATCTGTCTAACTGGTATGCGAAACTTGCCCCATCGGCAAGCCAAACCTGAGGATTGACATGCCGAACCTGCGATAAAAATCTCAATGAATCTTTTATTTTCTACCCTAGATTTTATAGGATAGAGTCTCAATTTTAATTCAAATAACCCAATAGAGAAGTTTTCTCATTAAAACAACTTTACCTAGATAATTTCTAGGAAAATAAATGAATTCTTGATAATTCTACAAGTTTATCTTGATTTAATTTATTCAAAATTAAATCAACTTATAAACAGATAAGAATTATCCGATCCAAATAATTCAACAAGTTTATCTTGAATTAATTTTGTTACAAAATTAATTTAACCTAATTTTGTTACAAAATTAATTCAACCGATAAACAGACATGAATTATTTGATTTTTTTGAATTTCAACCAATCTAATAAATCTAACATAAGTCACCAATTATTGAAAAAGCACGTCGTATCATTGCAGGATTTTTGTGAGCTAGTAAAGGGGACCAAATAGACCTATATAGTTTAAACTCTTAATAATTATGGAACCAAATATCCTAGATATTCATTTCATAATTATCAACTCCAATGCTACTCCACTAAAAGGTTGAAGCTGCACTCTCGAACTATATAGAATTACGAAGCCCTATAACTAAGTCTCCGTGACATATCATAGTGTATCGTATCCTTATAGGATTACCCATAATTGGCTTAAGGACAAGTTCTGTCTTACCTTCTCGATTATTTTTATCTTATGTTCTATTATCTCGCCATCGAAAAACTTACCATCTAAAGATGGTATACCACTCAATTACACTTATATATCCAAATGGTTGAGCGCTCTAGTTTTCAATTATAGGATAATGTATATGAAAGGATATCACTACTCCTAAAGAGGAGCTATAGATTTCATATCTATGAATAGCACATCTACACTAGCAACAATTGGCCTCCAACATACCGGCATATGTACCACTATTAAAATGTGGGTGTCACCTTTTGGTACATCAAAAGACACAAGTCAAGACAACAGACCCACTATTCATCTTAGGATTAAGATATAATAGAAATGATTATCTAAAGTGAATCAATTTGTCTAGATAGAATTATTAATCCAAATCAATTCACTTTATGCCATAATTCAACACATCGTCACCTATGACAATGTGCCAATATTTTTATTCGCGGTGTCCACCTTCGATGGTCAAGACAAACCATCTCCCAATAGGAATATAGACAACATAACAATCTTTACATGAATAAAGTGCCCAACTTTATTTCCCTCGATTACGGATCTTATGATTTAAACCGTCACCTTAAAAATCATGTCTTTCGTATAATTTGTCTATCATATGCCCAATTCTTAAATGTTTAGACTGATAGTTTTAGACTTTTGTTTGCTTAATATGCATTCAACAAATATGAACCTTACGAGGACAAGATTTGGTATATAAATTATAAACAAATTCTTTAGTAATAAAAATGTCTCCAAAAATATATTACATGTTTATTCCTTAAGGCATAAACGTCTAACAAATGTCACTCTAGCTAGCAGAGCATATGTGTCAAAATAGTCTGTTCTACACTTTTGTTTAAAACCTTTGGCTACCAACCAATCCTAGAAGGTTTGTATAGACCCATCGGTGATGTACTTTTTTCTAAACACCCATTTGTTGCTTCTTAGTTTCAATCCAAAAGGGAGATCAATCAAAACCTAAGTTCTATTAGATATTATTAAATATATTTCCTTATTTACAGCCTTTCTCCAAAAGGAGGCTTTTCTAAATGATAAGGCTTCACTCAATGTCCTTGGATCTTCTACAATATTTAGAAATAAAGATATTTTATTAAGTACACCATTTCTATCTTCTTCAAAGCTTAAAAGCTTGAGATGAAATAAAATCAGGTGCTAAACTCTTTTCTTTCGTTTCACATTGACTTTTCCTTAGTTCGAAAGTTGTCATGGATTATTTCCTTTTGTTAGTAGAGGTACTAGGAATATATTCACGTGGTTGATCAGCTTTAGATTCCAATTTAGTGGTAGAATCAATACTAAATTTGTTTACAATAAATTCAACATCTCTTAATTCCAAAATTACATTAGAATCTAGATTTAACAAGGTACATGCCTTGAATTTTTTGCATACCCTATAAAAAAACATTTAATTCCTCTTACACCTAACTTTAATGTTTTAGGGTCATACACTCTATAGAAGGCCAAACAGCCCTACACACTTAAATACATCAAGTTTGGTTACTTGTTGAGGAGTAAAAGAAGCTAACTTTTAGTGATAAAACCATGCTCTTCACATAAGGCATCAAATCACTACTACAAATAGCATCATTTGCAATGACAAAAAGTCATCACAACAAATAGAAAATAGCCATAAAAAAAATTATTTGTGATGATATGCCATCACTACTCAGTCGTTGCTAATAACTAGTCGCAAATAGCTTTTTTGCGACGATACCATTATCGCATTTTTATTTACAATGACAAGCACTTGCAAAAATGTCACCATAATTATTTCATCTAGCTCGTCGTTCGTTTAACGTGGCAAACACTTTTGGTGATGACAAATTTAAAAAATGTTGTCGCAATAAATTAAACTAATGCTGACGCATTTTTATTATTTTGATGATTTTTTTGAAAAAATTATAGCAAGTATATTTTTGTTTCTAGTCTTTTGCAATGGCAATGTCGCAAATAGTTTTTCATAAACCTTTTAATATTTTTTAACATTTTTATTACATTTTTTGATTTTTTAATAATTGTTATTAATTTTAAATAGAAATAATCAAATCACAATCAGAAAAATAAAATTTAATATTAAAAAAGACAATTGAATTCCAATAATAAAATAGAAACCAAACCAAATGTAATGTGCCAAAATTTTGAATAAAGAAGAAAATACAATCTAATCCCTTAAATATGTAGCATTGTTGGTGTCATCATGGTTGTCATCAACGGCGTTTGGAGGAGACGGAGGATCTAGATGAACAAAAGTTGGGGGAGTCATCCCGGGCGAGAGTTGGATGCCAGGGAGCAAATGGCCCACCAACTCCATCAATGTCCTATGGCTTTAGTACATATTCATGTTGTACTTGGCCGATCTCTGTAGAAAACCTTCCACACATACGGGTGAGTATGCATCAAAGATGTTCCATATAATTAGGAGCTCGAGGATAAACCAATGCCACTAGAGTAAATCCTCTGTGGGAGTTTAGGGCCTAGTCTAGTCCATTATCCTCTACATTTACCTAGGACATGCTCCAAATTTTCCTCTTAATTAAGCGCAGGTGCGGCTAAGGAGGAAGTAGACTGTGTCATCTAAGTTTGTCTCTCTCACTTCATCATATTTTACACAAATAACAGTTTATGCATGTTATAAATGCACAAAGTATTTTGAATAAGAGAAGATAGTATTGAAAATTTAAAGTACTTACAAAAGTCTGCTGCGCTTGATGGTCAACCCAAGTCTCCTCATAACGATGCATGTCTGTCCAGTTGTTTATAGCAGACATTGGCTACTAGGTCACCGTGTTGGTCTGTCTAACAATTTGAATGTGTTGGAATAATATATTCTTTGATAACTTTTAAGATTGCTTATAATTAAAAGAACTTACTAATCTTCTTATCACGATGTTAGGAGATGGATATTCGACCATGTAAACTTGACTACTTCTGGTTGTCATGATTGTTTTTATTTGTTGTTGACTTTTTCTATTTATTATAGTTTTTACCATTAGCAATATTAAAATAAATAATATATATATATATATAATAAATAACCAATTTAGTAGGTATAAAATTTCCTAAAATTTCTCAGGCATGAACTTATCGTAGCAGTGACTCTAGTGTTCTTTATTCCTAGGGTTCATGGGGGTTTTGCTTTGACGTGTGCCTCATTTGCTAATCCTCTTGGTGCTTTCAACTGTTCATGGAGGTCACTTTTCCAATCCTTATAGCACTTGGATGCCTCTTGTCAACGACACTATAGAGCATACTATCTAACCTTTGGTAATCCAGAGCAAACCAATCCTTTAACACATTCAAGATCATGATAGTTACTTTTATTACGTTCTATAAGGATGAAGTTGAATGAATGCCAGCATGCACTGCTAAATCTATCTCATATGTTTGGTATTTACATTTTTCCAAGCATCTTGGAATGGCTCACATGCATTCCAAGTGTAAATACTAATGGCACTTTTAAACCATGACCCAAACCGGTCCTGGAAGGTATGTGGCAATCTCATGACCCTTTGCCTCTCCTCGATCGAAACGGCGGTGATGTGTGTTATCAGATGCTACAAACATCAATTAACATTTTAGATTAAAATTAGTTGACTAAATAAACTTGACAAATTTGCAATTGGGTTGTAATATATTCGACTGACAGTGTGACGACACTCGACATCGATCGGGTGGAGGCTGTGCTCTACCTGAAGAGCCGGCACATGTAGCAACTTATCCAGACATATCCAACTATTAACAAATAAGAGGTTTAATATCATAATTTAGTACTACAATAATTATGTTCTATAATAACTATGTTATATAATAATATTAAAATAACATGTATATAAAAAAAAAGGCCGCTATACATAATTTTCATTCGTCATCACTGCTAATGTCTTGAACGTTGCCACCATCATTAACATCATATTCATTTTTAGAGTCACCATCTTCGACTTCAACATGCTCATCTAAAGTTTCATCCTTCTCTTCATGCAAATCCTCGTCATCATCTTATTTAGGAGACTTGTCTTTTAAGATTGCATCAACATCAGATGTGATAGCATTAGATGATACAATAGGGGGATTCCACATCAAGGTGTCAATTTCTAGTAGTTCTACTACTAATTCAACATTTATTATATTATTTTACTTTATACTTAATTAATTAATTAGTTCATTAATTGTTAATTAAGAGTTTTCATTTCTTTATTTTAATTTTTTAATTAATAATAACAACTTTGAATGTGATATTTAAATTATATTATTAATAACTTCAACATTTATTCTTTCAAGTTTTTAATTACTATAATGCATTAAAAATAATTTTATACTATAATAACTTAATTTTATTATCAACTTAAACCACTTGAATAAACAAGTTGTTACTAACTTAACCACAACTACACAATTCCAAAAATAATCAAAATCACAATTCATAATCCAAAAAATCCAAATATCAAATATCACACTTTTACAAGTATCATAATCCCAAAAATCTAATTTTACAACAATCCACATTATAACAATACTACATCACACAATTCTAAAAAAAGTCACAATCATATTTCATAATTCTACAACAATTTTCCATCTAATTAACATATTCACAATTCCAAAACTTTAATTCACAATACAATTTCGAAAATCCAAATGCCAAAAAATTAAAAACTTACATAATCTAACCCACTAAGAATTAGGGTTAGAAAATAGGGATAGCAACAAAAACATCAATGGTGGATTGTCAGAAAACAATCAAAATGCTCCAAAACTCAACCGGGAAAAAGTTTGGAGATTTTCCAATTTAGAGAGGTTTCCATAAATTTTGTTTGATAATATGAGTTTCTAGAATACAAAACTAATGAATCTATGTGTTTTTGGAAGTTTAGGAGAGATTGAGGTGGAATAAGGTAGAGAAACGAAAAGAATTTTTTGAAGGAAGAGAAAAATGCCAGAGAAAATGGAGGAAGAGGAGCTCTCAGGTTCGTTTATATGTAGAACAAATAAGTTTAATGTTGTTGCAAAAAATAAACAAAATGATAACACCTCATTTATTTTGGATAAGATTATTCTTGAACAACTTTTTGTGATGACATATTAAAATTGTCATCGCAAATAATATTAAATAGACCGCCTTTTTCTCAGCTAAAATTTTGGAAAAAAATCAAATTTTCATTTTTTTGATGGCATAAGTTGTCGCAAATAATCTCACTACTATTGTGATTAATAGTATATCATAGTTGTATACCACTTGTATTTGCAATGACGTTGTCGTCGCAAATAATAACCTAGTGATTGCTACGTGTATCATGTTATTATTTGCAACAACAATGTCATCACAATTATATACATATTGGCACGAGAAGACTTCATGCCATATAGGTTTAGATGCTAAATATCAATTGCGATGACATATCATTGCAAATACGAAAGGATTTTTTTATTACTTATGGCAACATATTGACGCAAATATGGTAGAACATGCGACGACATGTCAATGCAAAAAATTGCACATTTGTGATGTTTTGTCATTACAACTTCTATAATATTTTTCTTTGCAAAAAAAGTCGCTAATAGCCTCGATTGTAGTGGTGAACGCATTGGAAAAATATTTACTACCTCTATCACTTCAAACCGTTTGATCTTTGTTTCTTTTTGGTCCTCAACCTTAGCCTTGAAATGTTTAAACTTATCTAAGGCTTCATTTTTTGTTCTAATCAAGTACACATATATGTATCTATAATAATCATCAATGAAAGTGATAAAGTATCCTATTCTTCCTCTGTCAAAGTTCCATTATTCTCACAACTCTCAATATGATTAAATTCAATATTTGAATATTTCATTCAGTTTTAGGAAAAGGTTTCTTAGTCAATTTTGATTAAATGCAAATCTTGCACTTATCATGTTTTATAATATCTTTACAATTAATCAAGCCATGTTAGGTATGTATTTCAAAAATTTAAAATTTAAGTGCTTTAAACAAGCATGTCAAACATTACAAGAATTAGTCATATGAGTAGAATTTATGACTTTATCAATATTATCCCTTTCCCATAAATGACCCATTCTTAGATGCAATATACACATTGTCCTTAATAATAATCTTAAGTTTGTTCTTACATACAAGATTCTTCGTAATATCAAGAACATCAAAGACATTGTTTAAAGTAATTTTCTTCCCAAAAGTAAAGTTAATCTGCACTCCACCTTTCCTAACAAACATTTTTGCGACATGGCTCCCCATGAGAAGCGTTTGTTCTTCTATTTCCACTACAAATGACAAGAACAAGTTCTTGTCATTGAAATCATGAATGGTGGCACTAGAGTCAAGCCACCAATTGTAGGACTTTGTTGCAGCCATGTTGGTTTTGAGAATCATGCCAATTTCCATCTCAAAGTCCATAGCACATATCTCTTCAGGTTTCTCTTTGAAAGATGTCGGAGTTTACCTCTTCCTTTCTTTTCTTGTACTTGTAGTCATTTTGACAATGGCCCTTTTTCCCACAACAGTAGCAACTAGCTAGTGGAAAATTTCTTCAGACCATTACTAGTTTTTTGAACTTCTTGCATCATTGTTCACTATGAAGTCAATTGAAAATTTATTAGCCTCGATAAAATTAACTTTGGACAATTCCAATATCTTACCCTTGAGATCACGAGACTTAGTCTCCTCCTCGATCTTCAAGTGTTTTTGAAGTTCCTCCAAGATTATGTCATCTCTTCGATGAAGGAATTTTTTTATGACTATTCCAACTTTGTGGTAGTTTAGCAATAATGTCCCCATTTGGAATGATTTAGAAATTTCTACATCAACTCACAAAGCTTAATAACAATAACTTGCAATTCATGTATTTGATCTAGAGGGACTTGAAAGAAACTACAGTGAATTCCAAAAATTTAGAACTAGGAATTTGTCCATACCTTTTTTCTCTGTTTAATAGTTGTGTTTGAGAGCGTTTCATATCTCCATCAAAGACTCCATTGTGTGGTAAAGATCATAAAGTCAATTGGACAGAGTGTTGAGAATATGACTCTTGTCACATCACTTCATCATCTTGTCACTTTTTCCTAGTAGCCTTAACTTCTTTGGAATCATCCTCCTTAATTTGGTTCAAAAAGTGACTCCAACTTCAAATCTAGAACATATGCAATCTTGAGGATGGTGAGAAAGAAGAACAACTTTTCCTTCCAGTAAGTGAAGTTTATATCATTGAAGCGATCGAGTTGAACATTCAAATTACAGAAAGAAGCAATATTCTTGTCAACCTCCATCGTAGTAGAATATAACCTTTAAGATGGGTAGAGAATTTGAGTGTTTACAGAGGAAAATAGAGGCTTGAATTTCTAGAAAAAATGATGGGTTTGAGATGCATGGGAATACTTTCCTCAAATGTTTTATTTGCCCTCACTTCTTGAAGTTTGTCAACGAGTTTAATAGTAAATTATCCCAAAATACAACAAACTATTAAACATAATATCTAGCAATGATAATACATTCTAGAATAATGAATGAAATATGTAGATTTTTTGGAGTTTATATAGAGATAGAGGTTCCATTTCATGAATAGACATGCCAGTTCAATTTATACAACCCTTTATATAAAGGTACCTCTTTATTTATAAATGCATCTCTCTGTTTGCAGAAATATCTATTCATGTATCACCACAACTATTACAACAGATTTGTTCTTTACTAATAGGTGTTCTGATTTGTATGAAAACAGACAACAAATGAATACACCGGTTTGAAACAATTCAAATAAAAAATTATCTCATCACATATAGCATAGGAGGGTGCCATGGCGCCAGGTGCACTGTACCTAATATTGTGGAATTTTCGAGCCAAAGTATTGGTTGCATTCTTAGCTTTACGGCTTCAATTTTGAGCGCCATGGAGCTCTAAGCTGACATCAAACACAGTAAAAATGTGTTTTTTGTCCTATTTTAATGTGATCTTCGATCTTAAATATTTTAGAGAGACGTATTACGATCTTCCTAATATTCTCTAGTTTTCTCGATTCCTTTTGACAATAGAAACAAGGTGACATTGCCTTTTTCTTCGTTTATTTGAGGGTTTTAATGAGACTTTTTTCAAATTTGGTCAAAATTTTACTATATATATATATATTGGTTTCTTTCTTCTTCTTGAAGTAGCTTTTGCTGCATATCTTTCGGACCATATTGTGTGTTTTCTTTGTAAACAAAAATATTAAATGGAGGCTTTAATTAGTATAACATGTATTCTAAATAGGCGCCAACTTAATTAAAATGTGTTTTAATATCTTGGTGTTAGTTGCCTTTTCTTATTTCTTTTTTAAATATTACTATATTATATATCATAAAGCATATATTTCATCATTTGCATACAATATAAGATAACTAATAATATTACATCCACTAAGCAATATCTATGACACATTGCTGCGTGATGGCAAAAGCACCATTTTTTTTTTTTTTTTTTTTTGTTAATAAATGGCGGAAGAGGATAACTTATATGAGAATAAGTCATACTAAACTAATTCGCTTCACAGCCTCAAGCATACGTCTGCTAAATCTTACACTTCAAAAAGGAAAAAAAAAAAAAGAAATACAAGAAAATTAATCTGAGCCAATAAAAGAAAAGAATTCAAAATGGGATCGAAATAAGACAACTCATAAGAGAAAAAGACAAACTGAAGCTCAAACAGGAGCTAGCAAAATAAGATCGATCGCCGCGGATCATTTTGATATTAATTAATACTCCATCCACTTTTTTATCGCTCTCTTTTCAACCGTATGTAACTCCACCACGAGCTGCTAGGTCAACAACTAAGAGATTCTTTCTTTTCTTTTTTTCTTTTTTCTTTTTCCAATAGCATTGAAAGAGGTTGATTAGTATCTACTAAGATGTGTATTTACATACATACATCTATGTATATGTAGATATATATATATATATATATATCAGCAGTACTGCATTCAACAGCAATATTATTAAGTTTGGTTGTTAGGAAAGCACTTTCAGAAAATGATGTGTTTTAAATACTACTAGTTTAAATCAATTACCAATTTTATACGAAATTCCTCTTTCAAATCACCTAATTCCATATGCGAGTAGACCTATATATATAATATCATATATATATATATATATATATCATCTAATCGGCTGAGCAGCTACTGAAAAACTGACCCTGCAACCATAAACTACTTTCGTTGGCCCATAATACGAACCGAATATCGTCTCAAGAAAACTGGAGACAGATCATATATTTCTTTTGTGCGTGCGTGTGTGCGTGTGAATATGATGTATATATCTCGAGCAAAGAGCTTTGTGCATGGTGCCACGCAAGTACGTGTATATATGTGATTAGGCCAAAAATGGACATTAATAATAAATAAGTACATGATAAACTGTTTGATAACATTTCGTAATAAATAGTACGCAATTTTTTAACCATAAAACAGTTAAACATAGCTCTCACAAGTTGCAAGTCGTCGGTCACTCTCCCATGCAGCATATTTCAAAGATTAATGTACGCTGCAATGATCGGCTTACATAACGCTTAACACATGCAAAAACAAACTAGCTTACCACATTGTAACGAATTACATAGCCATTGTCATGACGTGGCCGTAGACACAGCGTAACGGGAATTCTATACCTTGCTCCACCATAAATTTATATAGAGTTTAAATCGGCCCCCTCCTCTCTGAAAATTCAAGAAAGAAAAGAAAAACCTTGTCCTTTAATAATAGGTAATATAAAACATACTGGGAATTGTGTGGTAAAAAAAGAAAAATTACTCAATACGTACGAATCCTGTAAACTGCGATATGTACGTACTAAATATTATCGATGTCAAGTACATGTTCAGAAATTAATATGCATTAGTAGTTTTCTTTACTAGAAACAAAAAATTAACAAGAATGATTAATAGGCTTAATTAAGAGAAGCGCCCATCCCATCCAAGTCCAAAAACTGAAATAAACCGCAAATTAAATAGTTATAAAGAATTTAGGAGAATTTAATTAAGTAGGGGCAACAACAACAACAATAGTAAAAAACATTGGGGTTGGACATTGAGGTTGGTCATGTGTAGATTGGCCTTTAATGCGTGTGAGAAGGAGAGTAGGATTTGGGAGGCATTAAATTGATATCTACTTGCCACCTTAAATGCCCTTGGCCTGCCAAAGGCCCTCCTTTAAATTCGGTTTAATGAACCCCAATTTAAGAACGCTGTTAAGCAGACTTGGCCCCTTTGCATGACTTTGTTAACAACCAAAATTTTCAAACCCGTCGTTCTCAATATTTTTTTCTCATCTTTTCTAATTCCAAAAAGGCTTTTCTTCTTTTCATCTGTTTGGATTTTCTTTCCTTAGAAAAGTAGTCTGTGATAGTTTTGCAAGAGATCATCAGCTAACTTTCAATTTTGAATTGCTATTCGGCACTACTACTACTACTATAGTTTTATACACACAAATTACATCTATATATAAATGGAACTTCCAGAGCTGTCTTTGGCCCCAACTCATGCTGCTAATGTGAATAAGAACAGCAATGGTTTTCCATTAGAATATACAGACACCAACGCTTCAAGGAAGAGGAAGCTCTTTCAGGATAACCACCTCATGAAGACTCATGAACCAGCTCTTCAACCAAGCGTTGATCTTCAGCTCAAAGATCCTTTACCGTTGGATTGGGAGCAATGCCTTGACCTTGAAGTACGTCTCTCTATTTCGCTCTATATACCTTGCTTCAATTTAATTAGTCTAGTTTATTTCTACTACATACAAATATTATTTTAATTTTTTTTTTTTCTATAATGAGAAGGACCACTAGCATCAGAGAAAGCTAGTACATCCTATCTCATAAAAAATTGTATTTTAAGATAAAATTATTATCCTTCAATATTGTTTTTTTTCAACATATCTTGATATAAAAAAAAAATCTGCTATAACTATTTTGAGAAAAAGATTAGTTTTTGCCGTTTATTTAATATGCTATCATAACAGATCACCGTCCTTAATTAGCTGTACATATATGTGTGTGTATTAATTAGGAATTTTATGTGCTATTTTTGCAGTCTGGAAAAATGTATTACTTGAATAGAAAAACACTAAGGAAAAGCTGGAACTGGCCACGTCCGATCGAGCAGACAACGGCACTAGACCTAGAGCTCAACATCTCGACCTTCTCCGATGATCACCGGAGCTCCAATCAGATAAAGAAGCAAAGCTCCTCGGCTGCAGGGAATGCTAATAGTAATATGGTTGCTTTGGCTTGTCTGAATTGCCATCTCCTTGTCATACTCTCCAAATCCTCTCCTTCTTGCCCGAATTGCAAGTATGTCCACTCACTTCCCACCCACCAAAGCACTTCAATTACTTCTCCTACGCCGAAAGTCAGTGCCGTGAAGTCCCTGAGCACTCTAAGCCTTCTAAATTAGGAATTTAGGATTGAAGTTTTGTCATATTATGTGGTGTAAAATATAAAAAAATCATGAAATGGGAAGGACTAGAAACTAATCAGAAATCAGCTTCCGGGGTTTTTTATTATATATGTGTGATCACATATATGTATGTTTGGTTTCTGATGGTGTTTTGGTGTATTCAACAGTGTAAACATATGAATATCTATGCAAGGCCCTTCAAGTAATTTAATTAGCTATATATTATGGATTAGATATCATCGTTAGTTGAACTGAAAAAAACTATCCGTGTAGACTAATATTAAGTTTTTTAATTTTTTATTTTTTTAATATATAGTCAGATTAGTTTCGTTAATTAGTTTAAGCAAGAGGCCGACAAAAAATATCCTTGAACTGATACCGACTGATATAAATTTTGTTTACTGTTCATTCCAATCAATAGTAGCGTTTATAACACTTTATTATATAAGGTGAGACTATTGATGATTTTATGTTGCCCAAAACCGTTTGGTGTAATGACACCAAGGGGTTTTGAGTAGGGGCGGATGGCGAGTTGGATCTAGTCTTGTATGAAAAAAATTGTTAGCGCTTAGGAATGTAATTGAAATTGTAAGTTGAAATCAAAATATTATAACATGTGAGAATTTAACATTGTAATAGTTGGAACTAATAAGTTGAAATAATATTACCAAACAAACTCAATGTTGTATGGGCCAAGATGAAATCAAAGAAAAAAAATAGAGGGAACTTGTACTTAGGTTATTGGCTGTTGCTCACACTATTTTTCAAAGTTCTCTTTTACCATGTTGACTATAATATGTGGTGGCGTACGAATATCAAATTTTTCTTCTAATATCAAATTAATGCTGTAATACGTTAGATGCAGGCAAATTAACCCTACTTGTTGAAAAAATAAGTTCCCAGTATATGTGACTTATGGATGCGCTAATGGCTCTATATATATAATACTTAGGGGTATGTACCATCGGTAAAAATTGAGCCTTATCTATACATCCTATACTGTAAGACTCATTTTTTATTAACAGATGATGCTAAACGCTGCGATTATCTTAATTTGTATTTTTTGATTTGTATATATATATATATATATATTGATAATGATACTTTTCATAAAGAGTATTTTAAACTTATTTGACTGTGATACAGGAACATATCTAAGCACCCGTGTCAATAAGCTCTTTCCTTTTGTTTTCTTGCACCTCATTTTTGGTTAAAGACACTGACAAATTTTTCAAATCGAAGGACACGTTCATTTAGAGCTATGTATATATATGTGAACTCTGAAGTCTGAACTAGTTAGCAGATACGGATGTTAAAAATTATGGGATTACTCAGATTAAATTTAGATATATGGGGTTAATGTGGATCTTTTTGGTTGGTTTTTCTAGACAAAGATCACAAAGGAGGGAAGGAGCTGTGATAGTGGTGGTGAGTGAATTAGAGAGTTGGTGCAGTTTCCAAAGCAGGAGTTGGAGGTTTTATTGGGATATTGCATGGCACAACTGATAAAGAAGCAGTGAATAACCTGAAGTGTCAGACAACAAATGCACGAGAGAGAGAGAGAGAGAGAGAGAGAGGCTTTGCCTTGTTTCAAACCACCCAACTGTACTTCCCTCGGGATCTGTGTTTCCCTCGCAGGGGGCTTCTAAAGCTTAATATACATTGCTCCGTTGCATGCTGCTGTTTTGACATCAATCTAACGCCATGCTGGCACTTGGGAGTTAATGTCAACGGAGTTAGAGTTTCAACTACTTCAAACTCACTCTCCTCTCACCCATTGCAAAAACAAAGGCTCCTTTGGTACACTATTAAAATTTAAGATTATACTATCCTTATTGGACGAATTTTGTTTCTAAATCATCGTGGTAAGAAAGAAAAATACGCAAAGAATTTGCTTAAGAAGACAAAAACTATCGTGATAGAAAGGGATGTCTTTCATGATGGTTTTTAAGAAAAACTATCATAGTAGATATGACTTTCTACGATGGTTTTTTAAGCCTTTTCATGATGGTTTTTTAAAAAAACTATTATGAAAGGTGCATCAACATCTTTATTTAGCTTGACAATCAGACACGAATCACAAACCTAGCTTTTAAAAACACATCTATAACCTCCCTAATTGTGGTCGCCATCCCTCTCTGCCCCCATCCTCCTTAATCTTTTTCTTAATTATAAGTCTTTTATAATAATAATCAATTTTTGAGATGTGTTGGGTATGATAAAATTATGGATCAATTGGTATTTTTTTCTCAATGTTTATTGTTTTGTAGATATTATTAGTTATTTGGATATACGTATGATTAATTTGTTTTATAAATATGATTTATTATTTGAATATGATGGGTATGTGTAATTTGTGGATATTTGAGTATGATTAGCTATATTAAAATTGATGCGTATGAACAATTTGTAAAATTTGTGGATTTATGGTATGATTTATATATAGTAGGTTAATTAATTTGCGAAATTGTTTTGAATTGAATTGCATTATATATTTTTCAATTTAGATTTACGAAATAGATAAGAAATTGATGCAGGATTTTTGATTGTCTAGAGAATATGTGAATGGCGTAGAAGAGATGAGAAGCATCATGTCCAAAATAGCGGTGTGACTTTCCGTGCGGAGGCTATCCATATTTCATTTTCCAAGGAAAAGTATCTGGTATATGGGACCATGAACTACTTTAGTTTCATTGAAGATATTTGGTAGCTTGATTATAGGGGATTGCGTATAGCATTTTTTAAGTGCCAGTAGGCTGACAATAACCATGTTAAGACCTATAATGTAACACCCTAAAATTAATTAAGTATTATTAGTATGTCAAATGGTAGATTAGTGTGCCATAATAAATATTTTGAACTTAATTTGATCATTTTGTCAAATTTCTAGATTAATGTTATTTTTATTCTTTTAATGATTTTTAATTACTTTTAATTATTTTAAATTGTTATTTGAAATTTGAAACAAAACAAATTGTCGAAATGTCTGTTTTACAAAACTGTGGGTGGCACACCGTTTTCGCACAGTAAAACTATCAATATTTCCTCTATTTATTCTCACTCTCTCACTCTCACTCTCATTCTCACTCACACTCTCTCTCTCCTCTCTCTTGCCCGTTTTTCTCTTCCTCACTCTCTCTCTCTTGGATTCCCACTCTCTCTCAATTCCTTCTCAAAAATTTTTGAAACAAAAATCAATTTCAAGCTTCGGGTTAGTGGATTGAAGGCTCGGGAATAAGATTTAGCAACTACCCTACGATTTAAAGCTTGATTTGAGGTTAGTTTTGAAATTTCTAAACTTTTCTAAATTTTTCAATTTTCTTGCATTTTGAAATTTTAAGCTTTCCTAAGCTTAGAAAACCTTCAATCTAGGTTAGAGGAACTTAGAATAACTAGAATACAAGCTTTGTTTGATCAAAAACGAATTTAAATCAAGATTTTTCATTTTTCTCAAATTTTTCTCATTTTTGGATTTTTCCAAAAATTTTGTCTAAATCTTGTTTTAATGCATTAAAAAGTAATCTATTGTGATTTTCCATCAACTATGATCATTATCTATGCCTGATAATTGAGAAAAACAGGTTGAAATGGAGATTTGAGCTCGGGAGGCTAAATTCTCGTGCTTTAAAAATTCTAGAATTTTTTCAGATCGGTAGGCCGAAGTTGATGTTTGGTAGGCCAGATTCATACGACCAGTAGGCCAAACCTGGAAAAGTTCAGCCGACCAAACTTGATTTTCTAGTAGGCCGAACTACACAGTTCAGCCAGCCAAACCAGGGGATCGGTAGGCCGACCGGCATAGTGAAAATTTTGTAATTTTTCACATGTTTTCACCGTTTTGAACCCTGATTTAAATTCTGACTTTGTAAAATGATTTTATAAACTTAAATGGCACACTAGGACACCATGAGATGATTTAGTAACATAGAATATCTCATGCTAGATACTAATAGACCTAGTTTCCATTTAAGGTTGTGCATAGATATGTAGACCTAACGTATAGCGGACCGGGATTATGGTGTGGGACACCGACACAAGTATTGAGGTAGGACTTCTACCCTTTCCTTTGTAACCTAGTTTTAAAATAATTTTGGCCTAAAAGGGATTTTTTCAAAACATTTTCAATAACTAATTGAAAGAGGATTTTTATTGAATGTCTTTGCAAACAATAGATTGAGGTGATTTTTCATAATAAACCTCATAATGAATGTAAATGATTATATTTGGTAAAAAGAGATTTTAATATTCATAGAAATATATATATAATTATATTTAAGGGCATGAGGCTGTTGGAAATATAATACGCAGCAGAATTTTAAAAATTTTAAATCAGAGTATTTTTCAAAACACAAGTTTGACATGCTATATGTATAAATTAACCTGATCTTACTAACCATGTATTCATCAAAAAGCTCCCGAAATCTGTGTAGAGAAGTAACGTTCCAGAAGAGCCTCAACCAACTGGCCTTCTTTGCTATTCTCTATCCACTATCGGAGTGAGTGTGGGCTCACACGTACAGCTCTTCCTCAAGGTGATTCTCCTTCCAACTAATTGAGAGAACCTAAAGCTAGTGTTCATGATTTGAATAAGAGCTCTCAGGGAGTTTCAGATTCTCACCAGCAGAGTATCATTCTTAATCTCTCAATTGATCTAAATAACTCATGAGACTCACTTCCTATTTATAGAGGTTGGGTCTAGGGTCATTCCTTATCAAATAAGGTCTCAAAAATTCAAAACAGAATCAAATTCGGGTCAATATCGGATGAAATATAGATGAAAACGCGTGATTTTTAATTCGCGCATAGGCAGGCCAAACTTTCTCATCGGCAGGCCAAACTTGCCTCATCGGTAGGCCGAACTTTAAGATCGGCATGTCGAATTGCCGAAAAAAAATCTCAGTGAATCTTTTATTTTTCACCCAAGATTCTATAGGATAAACTTTATCTAGATAATCTCTACGAAAATAAATAGATTCCTAATAATTCTACAAGTTTATCTTGATATAATTTATTCAAAATTAAATCAACTGACAAACAGACAAGAATTATCCGATCCCAATAATTCAACAAGTTTACTCTTGAATTAATTTTGTCACAAAATTAATTCAACCGATAAACAGACATTAATTATTTGATTCTTTCAAATTTCAAAAAATCTAATAAATTTGACATAAGTCACCAATTATTGGAAAAGCATGCCGTATCGTTATAGGATTTTGTGAGCTAGCAAAGGGGACCAAATGGACCTATATAGTTCAAGCTCTCGATAATTATGAAACCCAATATCCCAGATATACATTTCATAATTATCAACTCCAACACTACCCCACTAAAAGCTTGGAGCTGTACTCTCGAACTCTATAGAATTACGAAGCCCGTATAGCTAAGTCTCCATGACATATCATAGTGTATCGTATCTGTCACGCCCCAGAGTACGGGAGATGACGTGGTGGTTTAATTAGGTTAATTAAATAAAGATTTAGTTAAAAACAGGGTTTTAGAATTAAATTTACAAATAAAAATGAGATAATTTTAAAATCGTTCAAATAGAATAATTTGAGGAAATAAAATCAACCATCGTAATAATTAAGCAAATAAAAAGAACATTAAAAATATTTAAATATGGGGTGGAACGAGGATGGGTCCCACTGGCCCACATATTGTGCACACACATGTAGTACTGACAATATTATCATACAACCACAGTCCAAGTAAAAAAAAGATTAAAAGTTTACATGCCTTACTTGCTATAATACAACCTACCCAATCTTCTACTAGTAGTAAGTCCGGTCAACGTACTCTTCTCCGATCCTAAGCTGATATCCACCTAGGGGTAAGATTTTAAAACAATAAAAACGTGAGCGAAAGGCTCAGTAGGACTATATTTTCAAAAATAGGCAGATAAATATTCTAATAGAACTTTCTTAATAAATAAATAATTAAACAAATCAAATAAGTATTTTCATTTACTAAAATTCTATTAAAAATAGTTTACCAAAAGTACCTTTTTAATTCTCTCAGGCAAACCAAATATTCACCACCGAAGTGGCCCAGCTGTGTTTCGGGACCTGCCCCAAGGTCGTTCACTATACGATCCGATCTCTTTTATGGCATCATGCCCATATATCTTTTTTTAATTATTAAAATCTCTGTTTATCAAATATAATCATTTACATTCATTATGAAGTTCATTATGAACATTTCTCAAGCAACCACTTGTAAAGATATTTAAACAAAATCATTTCCCAATCAGTCATCGAAAACATTTGATAAGAATCTATTTTTGGCTAAAATCATTTTGAAATAGGGCTACCAAAGAAAATGGTAGAAGTCCTACCTCGATTTTTGTGTCGGTGTCCCACACTGTAATCCCGATCCACTATACGTTAGCTCCACGGATCCACGCACAATTCCTAAACGCATAGTAACTTAGTTCATCAGTACCTAATCTGAGGTATCCTATGTAATCAAATCATCTCATGGTGTCCTAGTGTGCCATTTAGGTTTATAAAATCATTTTATAAAGTTGGAATTTCAATCAAGGTTCAAAACAGTGAAAACGGGTGAAAATCACAAAATTTGAGTTAGGTTCAGTCGGCCTGCCGGTCCCCCTGGTTCGGCCGGCCGAACTGCACAATTCAGCCTGCCGGAAGACCAAGTTCGGTCGGCCGAAGTTTCCCAGGTTTGGCCGGCCGGTCGGATGAATCCGGCCTACCAATCTTTGAATCCGGCCTACCGAACACAAAGTTCGGCCTGCTGATCTAGGAAATTCCAAAAATTTCCACGCACGGGTCTCAGCTTTCCCTAAACCCAATTCTTCAATACAACTAGTTTTCTCAATTCTCAGGCATAGGAAATCATCATAAACAATAGAAAATCATAGTAGAACACTTTTTAATGGATTAAAACAAGTTTTAAACAAGATTTTCAAATAAATCCAAAAATAGAAAAAATAGAGAAAAAATAAAAAATCTTGATTTCAATCCATTTTTGTTCAAACAAGGTTTGTATTCTAGCTAATCTAAGTCCATCTAACTTAGATTGAAGCTTTTCTAAGCTTAGAAACTCTTAGATTTCAAAATGCAAGAAAATTTGAAAAATATAAAAACTTTTGAATTTTTTGAAACTAACCTCAAATTGAAGCTTTAAAACGATGTTTTTGTTGTTGAATCTCGTTTCCGAGCCTTTAATCTACTAACCCAAAGCTTGAAATCAAAATTTGTTTGAAAAATTTTAGAGAGAGAATGAGAGAGAGTGAGAGTGGTCGAGAGAGAGGAAGAGAAAGGAGAGAGAGATAGCACGGGTGGGTGAGTGAGGAGAGAGAGAGTGTGAGATTTAAATAGAGGAAGAAAAAGCAATTAGTTTTACAAGATTGTGTACAACATCACACAGTTTTCAAATCAAATTGCTTTGTTAAATATTTCAATTAACAATTAAAAACAATTTAGATTAATTAAAAATTATTAAAAGAGTAAAATAACATAAGTTTTCTTAATTTTCACAAAATGATAAACTTAAGTTGAAAACACTTATTATGGCACACTAATCCACCATTTAATACTCTAATTACACTCAATTAACTTCGAGGTGTTACAGTATCCCTATAGGATTATCCATAATCGGCTTAAGGATAAGTTCTATCTTTCCTTCCCGATTATTTTTATCTTACGGTCCATCATCTCACCATCGAAAAACTTACCATCCAAAGATAGTTTACCATTCGGTTACACCTATGTATCTAAATGGTTGAGCGCTCTAGTTTTCCAATTATAGGATAATGCATATAAGAGTATATCACTACTCCTAAAGAAGAGCAATGGATTCCATATCTATGAATAATAGGTCTACGTCATCAAGAGTAATGCCTCCAATGCACTGGCATGCGTACTACTATTAAGATGTGGGTGTCACCCTTTGGCACATCAAAAGACACAAGTTAAGAAAACGGGCCCACTAGCATCTTAGGATTAACATGCAATACAAATGATTATCTAAGTGAATCGATTTCCCAAGATAGAATTATTAATCGAAATCAATTCACTTTATGTCCCGATCCAACACATCATCACCTATGACAATGTGCCAATATTTCTATTCACGGAGTCCACCTCCGATGGTCAAGACAAACCATTACCCAATAGGGATATAGGCAACATAACAATCTTTACATGAATAAAGCGCCCAACTTTATTCCCTTGATTACGGATCTTATGATTTAGACTGTCATCTTAAGAATCGTGTCTTCTGCATAATCTGTCTATCATATGCCCAATTCTTAAAGGTTTAGACCGACAATCTCATACTATTGTTTGCTTATCATACATTCAACAAATATGAACGTAAAGAGGACTAGATTTGGTATATATAAATAATAAATGAATTCTTTATTGATAAAAATTTCTCCAAAAACTCATTACATTTTTACTTCTTAGGGTATACATGTCTAACAATCTCCCACTTGCACTAAGTGAGTAAATATGACAAATCTTGCATCTCCATAGCTTCCACATGCCTCTCAAAGACTCTCCCAGTAAGTGTCTTCATGAATGGATTAGCTAAATTGCCCTCTGATGCGATTTTGCACACCTTGACATACCCGCCCTCGACGAAGTCCTTTATCAAATGATACTTCTGATCAATATGCTTACTTTTCTTGTGAAATCTTGATTCCTTAGAATTAGCTACCGCCGCACTGTTATCACAGTACAGTGATACCGCCTTATTCATACCAGGAACTACCTCAAGATCCCTAAGTGAAACACCAATTATTTTAACGGGTATGATTTTTATAAAATCATATGAATAAAATATTACTTTAGTATTTTTACTAAGTCTCCGTTGTAAATATTTAAAATCTACCTATCACTCACTTCTACTAACCTTGTCCCACTACATTAATGCTCAATTAAATAGCATCCTTATCATTTAGAGACATAGAATTAATTCACCTCAACTACTAGGAGACATCGATATATTTTCTCAACCACCTTTTTAATGCTTCCTTCATCTTCTTCTACAACTTACCCCATTTGCCCCTTCAATTATGATAACATTATTTGCTAAAAGTCTCCATGGGAGACATGATAATATTTTCTTTTAATGCTCATTTAATTCTCTCCCACTCCTCAATTATTTTGATGCCTATTTATTCAACCATCACCACTCTCTTCTCTAGTTTCTCATTCTCTCCTTTCTCACTTCAATTTCCAACTAAAGATATAAGGCATAAAGCTCTCTTTGCAACCATGACAACTATAATTTTTGGCCACGTTTGAAGCTGTTTTGGAATCAATATAAGCTTGATTTTTAACCCAAACTTTGGTGTTTTTCAAAATAGTTTTGAGGTAGGTTTTCTTTAATTCAAACTTGGCTTTAGTATGTATTTTCTTCATATTTAATGCATGTTTTTCTCACTAATTGCAAGAAAGGCTAGAGATATAGTTTGATGATGATTTTGGTATAAAACTCATAAGAATATATTTATTATGAT
>CAMOHE010051072.1:0-11314 GCA_946598075.1 Artocarpus hirsutus
TCATCTAGTCCATCATAACTTATTCTCAACACATTTTGAATATCATTATGAGGAAAAACTTTTAGTTTATCCAATGCCGCTTCCCAGCTTTCTTTGCTCTGGGAACGAAGGGAGCGAAAGTGAGAAGCCAAAACCGTAATCGCCAATGGAATTCCTCCTGCACGTCTTACCACCTCTTCGGATAGCTCCATATAATCCACATTGGGAGAATTTCCTCTAAAAGTTATCAAATTAAATAGTTGAAGAGCCTTATTGAAATCCAATTGTTCAACCTTGTGCTTTCCTACTTCTGGAATATCCCTGAGCACCTTTGAATCTCTAGTTGTTATAATAATTCTACTTTCACAACTAAATTGGTCACGGTCACCAATTAAACATTTTAGTTGCTCTACATGGCTAACATCATCAAGAACAATAAGCGCCTTTGTACGTTGGAGCCTTTCTTTGACAAAAGATTGTCCTAAAGATGGGGTTCCCACATATAGATTTTTTTCTTTTAATAATTCGGCAAGAAGCTTATCTCTTAAGTTAATCAACGATCCCTTCTCTGATTCTTCCCTGACATTTGCAACAAAGCAACAAGCTTCGAATTGAGAAGAGAGTTGATTGTATATAACTTGGGCAAGAGTTGTTTTACCAATTCCGCCCATTCCCCAAATGCCTACAATGCGTACTTTTGGAGAGCGGACGCTTAATAATGATCTAATTTCATCCATTTGTTTTTCAACCCCAATGAAACGCTCAAAATCATTATTTGATGACCGTGCATGATTCAATTTCCTCAAAACATCTTCTACAATTGCTTCAACTAATTCCGACTCAGGCCTAAAAAATAAAGGATAAAAAAGGGTGAGTATAAACTTGTTGCAATAAAAGAAGCAAATTAATTAGGAAGGCCGTGTATGTGTATATCTTTCACAACAATGATGACGGAAGCAATTCGTTCTATAGCACAATCTCACATTAAATTTTTTTCATGATGATAACATTTTTTATTTTTCTTGGCTTTTGTAAATTTCAAGAAAAGATCGCTTCAAAAAAAAAAAACTGTTATAAAGTTAATTTCAAATTTGAGGGGAGCTTAAAAAGTAGATTGTAGTATCTATTGTTCGTAAATTTTGGACTAAACTAATGTAAATTAACTCATTACATTCTAAGTAGTGAAAATAAGAGTACTTTATAGAGAAATATCTATACACACCTTTAATTCCTTATAGTTTGAAGAAAAATTACAAAAATAACCATAATTTTTCATCTTCCTAATATTTATGTCGTTAAAAAATATTCTGATAAAATATAAAAGATATTTTGATAGGATACGAAAGAGATCCTACCAGAAATAATATTTTGGTAGAATATGAAAGATATAGCTACCAAAATATCAATAGAATAAATAATAAATTTAAAATTGATGGCAGAAATAAAGTAATATTTCTTTCAATGGCATTCTTGAAAATTTCTCTATTATTATTACGTGTACATGTGCGCTTTAAGTTTCAATCAATGACTTACAAATAACAGTGCGTCAAAAGTAAATGGAATAGTCATTAATCTTTAAATTTCGAAACTGAAACATCTTTACACATGATTATGAGAAAATAAATAAAAGGTATAGATTTGTTCAGATCCCTAGCAAAATGATACTCCTTCGCTAGTTAGCGATGACTAGCGGTGAACAAAAAAAACCAACCTAATGAACCCAATTAATTCACCTAACCCAACTCGAGGTAGCACGAACTAGAAGAACTCAAGAATAATTCAATTCAATCTAACCCAACTTGAGATTTTATTGGGTGAGTTTGGGTTAAAATTTACCAACTCATCCTAACCTTAACTCAAACCCCCAATCTATATATATATAAAAAATATTGATATTATATATTTATAATTTAAATCTCCAAATTACACGAACACAAAGTTAAAAAAATGCATTTTGAGCGTATTATTTCTAGAATCCTTGAATTATTTGGGTCCTTTTTACTTTTTAATTTTTTTTAATGAATAATCTAGTTTGGAACTGTGAGAAGTTGACAAATACATTTTAACAAAAATTACATATGTATTATTTGTTTTGTATTTACATTGATAAATGTTAGCTTATTATGTTTTATGTCAAGTGATGGATCTTGTATTACAAATATAGAGGATATTTGAGTGGATATGCTTGAAATTAAAGATTGACAATTATGCACTATATTGGTTGATGTTTCTTAGTATTTTGTTGTATTAATTTATATTATAGTTTATCTGTTAGTTTATGATTTAATTTATTTGATTTAAATTTCACTACAAAAAAGACTACATTTAACGACATATTATTTACGACATGTAGTTTTTGAATATCGTTGAAAAATATATACAACGACATCTCCAACAAAGATATCATTAACGACATTTGAAATAATAATTAACGACATCTATATAGATGTCGTATTAAAGGTGTTCTTTTAACGACAATAGTTTAGTGTCGTTAAATCATTTAACGACAAGTAAGAGATGTCGTCAAGGCCTTAGAGATTCTACGGCACCCCTTATAGATGACATTGGTGAATATGTCATCTATATAGGATGTTGTAGAATCTCCAAGGCTTTTACGACATCTCCTACTTGTCGTGAAATGATTTAACGACACTAAACTATTGTCGTTAAAAGAAGATATTTAATACGGCATCTATATAGATGTCATTAATTATTGTTTCAAATGTTATTAACGACATTTTTATTGGAGATGTAGTTGTATGTATTTTTCAATGACATTCAAAAACTACATGTCGTAAATTATATGTCGTTAAATGTAATTTTTCTTGTAATGTTTGTATTGCAGAGCTTTTATTTTTATGTTGGTTTTAACTTATTGGGATAATTTTGAATCTTTATAAAATCAATATCTTATAAATTTTAGCTTTTTAATTTATTTTGTGTTAAATTATTAATTTTTATTTTTTTTCTCTTTTTATATTACTCAATCTGATCATTCAACTTAAACTTTAATTAGACAGATTGGTTTTAAACTTTGGCTTGATTAGGTATGTTAAATTTAAAACCAACTTACGATAAACTTTGATAAGGTGGGTTCAATGTCCACCCAAGGTCAACAATTCAACAAAAGGTTCAAAAACTTGCAGCAATATAACGTACGTGTGTGTAGGGTATTTATTTATGTATGTATAGACGGTGACACTAGCTAGCAAATATAAGTTAGAAGATTAAAATTAATTACCTGATGACTCGTGAATCCCAACCGGAGAGATTGGCTGATTCTGTCAAAGCAGCTCTCCATTTTTGCACAGTATCCAGTCTGTCGTTGAAGCGTGCTTCATGTTTAAGAAATGCCTCTCCATAACTTCCTTCTTGTTTTCGTATATGAGACGGATCAATCTCATAAAAAATGGGTATAACCATTTGTTTGTTTTCTCGATGGCATTCAAGCATATGCACTAGTTCACTCAAGCACCATGACGATGAAGCATAATTCTTGGAGAAAACAATTAATGAAATCTTCGATTTTTGAATGGCTTCAAGAAGTGCAGGTGAGATTTCATCGCCTCTCTCAAGAGTCTTCTCATCTATGTAGGTCTTGATTTTCTTTCGATCTAAAGCAGCATAGAGATGGCTCGTGAAATTATTACGCGTATCTTCGCCTCTAAAACTAAGAAAAACATCATATTTCTCCACACTAGAGGAAGAAGAAGAAGAAGGAGAACCACCACAAGCATTCATATCGATATCTGAAGAATTAATCCAAGGATCAAAATTATGAAAGCTCAGCTATGTTTTATTACTTATAGAATGAAAGCTCTCTAGTTTTGACGTTTTTGAGGAGGCGAGACTTAAATTAGAGATGGATGTCAAGAAATAAATAAAATTGCGTGTTTTGTTGAGCAACTTCGTCGAGGGTTTACCTTTTTGGTGAGTCAACTAAATTGACAAACCACACCTAAACCGCCTGTTTGCCTCCACGCATGAAGGGGCCCACCATATGATGAAATTTCGGAGCAATGATCTGGTGTAGTTTGAGCAAGGGGGAGTAAACCGGTGAAAATAACCTTCAGGTGCGCATAAAAAAGATATTTGGGCTAGAATGAAGTACTATTACACGTGCGACAAGTGGCAAACGAGCTTCTTGTGTTCGATGGATCATCATTGAATGGGTGCGATTCAAGCTTTATGGGTCTTATAATGTGCTCAGCCGTTTGGAAAAAGAACTTGCTCTGATCTAAGAGAGATTGGTGGTCCCCACGTTCGATTCTCTTAGGAACTGAGGCGGGCTGTTTCTCGCCAGCTGTCGATCAAGGGGGCTACTTCTCTAGGACCAGACGAGCGAAGGAGACCAAGTGCGAAAGACATTCGGCCTGGGCTGGAGCGCTGGATCAGGTTGAGTGGTCTGCAGACACAGGGCTGACAGTGCCCGACGAACGAATCAGACCTTCCTTTACAAATTTCCACTTACAAAAAATTATAGAAATATTTATAAATACTTATTAAAACCAAATTTAAATTTAAACACTCAAAACACACCTAAATTAAAAAACACAACATCATTTTACTCTTTTTTTTTGTCGATTTACACATATTAATTATTTTACACACAAATAGTTATAGAAATTATTGAAAAATATACTAAAACATAAAAACACACCAAAACCACATAATTAAACATATTTATACATTAACACTCAAAAACAATATTTCACTCAAAAACGTTGTAATAAATAGATTTTAATGCTAAATAAACAAGGTAACTAAAGTGATTTTAACCTTACAAAAAGTAACCTTTTACGGTTTCATCATAAATCATACTAAAATAGTGAAATTTTCACATATGAAAGCTAGAGCATGCGAAATAAATATGGTTTGACCATAGTTTAAATTTTAACCATAGCCAAACAACAACAAACCGCATATTTTAACAAATTTTCTTACTTCACCCATATTTTTTAAAGCAAATTATGTTAAATTAGTGAATTTTTCACATATGAAGGCCAGAGACATGAAAAATATAAGAGTATAGATAAATAAGGCTTAACAAGATTGAATTTTAACCATAGCCAAACAAGGATAAATCGAATGTTTTAACCAATTTTTTTGTTTCATCCATATTTTTTAAAAGTGAATCGTGCTAAATTAGTGAGTTTTCCAAATGCAAAAGCTGGCCGTGCTGAATATTGGAGTATAAATTAATTAGGCTTAGAAAATAATCATAGCCAAACAAGAACAAACTAGATGTTTTAACCTATTTTTTAGCTTCATTTATATTTTTCAAAGAAAATAATGCCAAATTAGTAAATTTTTCGCATACAAAAGCCGGGGGCTTGCAAAATATTATATAATAGATAAATAAGGCTTAACCAGAGGTTAAATTTTAACCATAGCTAAACAATGAGAAACCGTATATTTTGCTTCAAATAAAATTTGTTGTTTGTTTTTTTCTTTTTCTAAATGGCCTACTACAATAATTAATTTCTTTTCATGAAATGCGTCTTCTTGTTAATATTTTTTCATACTATTCTTTCAATTTTTATTTTTCGACTAAATGTGTTCTTTTTTATTTATTCTTGTTGGGGTAATTTTCAAGTGCTTTTTTTCTCTCTGATACGTGCTTTTTCTCGTACTTTGCTCCTGTTAACATAATTTTTTTTCATATGTGTTCTTGTTTATTTTTTTTTTACTTTCATTTTGCTAAAATATACTCTACAATGTAATTCTTTTTTTATTTAATTCTAAATAGTTTTTTTACTTGAATTGAAATATATTTTTTAGATGCATCCATATTCAATTTTTTACTAATTTTTTTTTAAAGCAATACTCATAAAGATATTTATGTTTGTAGCCCATTAAAGAACAACTACCTAAAATATTTATTATTAAATAAATTAAACAAATAATTTATCGGTAATAAAAACATAAACCCAAATGGAATCTATATAATTATACTCCCCACGCGACTAGCGATATAAAATTTTTGCCTGTACTCTGTTCAGGTTTTTTCCCCGGGGAAGTTTCCAAGTAATATTTTGGTACACGAGAGTGTTCTTCTCGGGAAATATAGGGACATATATATATATATATATATATATATATATATGGTTGACTTAATTGATTGGATGGCACATATAGGAATTCTTAAGTTAGGTAGTGATGATTAAATACTTAACAAAACACATCAAATTTATTCTTTTTAAATATGCACCTTACGAAACGTCTCCCACCTAATTAGTCTTGAATCTTGATCTTTGAGCAGTGCGGAAGCTAATAGAACATTTTAAATGCTACCGGCTTTCCAGCGACTCGGTCACAGAAGAAAGGTGTAATGTCCAAAAAATTAATTAAGTGTGTTTAGTATGTAAATTGGTGAATTAGTGTATCTAATTTTTAAAATATGTATAATTTAATTATTTTATGATATTTTCTTAATAAATTTCACTTTTAATTATTTTGTTAGTTATCTTAAATTTCAGGATTTGTTAAAATTACCTTAAATGAATTTTAGCATTTTGTTAACTCTTTTTAAACAAATTTTGATAATTTCTATTTAATTTATTTTATTCCTTAAAGAATGAGATTTAATCTAAAATTTTGGAACCAAATGATTATTAAAATTCCCAACAGGTCCCCATTACACACTCATCTATTCACATGTAAATCCCCTCTTGAAACCATGTACTGGACATGGTTTTCACCTTGAAGCCACCTCTACACTTAGCCTTAAAGGATGCCGCATGCATCCAACATCACTTTGCTCTCTCTCACTCTCTTCTTCTTCATCACACCACCCTGCTCTCCCTTTTCTTTCACACTCACTCGCCTCAATTTCTCATTCTCGTCTCTCTCTTTACAAAAATAGAGAACACATTCACACACACATAGCAAAGCACTTAGATTTCAGCCAAAATGGAGGCCAAGGATAAACATTTTGAAGCCTTCAAGCCAACTTAAATCAGCTCAAAAAGTCAAATTTGAGGTTAGCTCTCTTTTTAAAGTTTCTAATTTTTTCTTCAAATTTGTCTAAATCTCCCATGCATGTTGCAATCAGAGACTTGATGAGCTTAAAAAACATTCAATCTAAGCCTATAGAATGTGTTTTACCATGAATCCATGCTTCATTTGGATTAAAATGGAATTAAACAAGTTTTTACATTTTCTTCAATTTTCAGAATAAATGACGAAATTTCATGAAAATTTGTAGGAAAGGTGTTTAAAAATGTTTTAGGATGTTATTCTATCATTTCTGAATATTACCATTTATCTGAGACTTGTGAAAACAAGTTGGATTGAGCTTTGAACTAAGAATTGCTAGGTTTGAAACCTGGAAATTTTCCAGATTTTGACAGATTGGAAGGCCAAGCTCATCCTTCAGTAGGCCGAATTCAACCGATATAGTAGGCCAGAATTAGATGGTCTATAGGCTAAACATCAACGGTTCGGTCGGCCGGACCTAAATTGTGGTAGGCCGACAGTGTTGCATAAAAGTGGAAGTATTGCCTTAGTTTTCATCATTTAATGATAAAAAGAATTATGGTTTTGTGTCATGATTATTTAAACTCTAAAGGCACACTAAGGTACCATGAAATAACATACAAAAGTAGAATACTCTAAATTTAATATTAATATATCTAATCCAAGTCCAAGGTTGTTTGCGGCTCCGAGGAGCTGACATGTAGCGAACCGAGACTATAGTGTTTGTGCTACCATGCTAGATAACGAGGTAAGACTCTAGACCCTCTTTATTTGTTGGCCATGATTTTAAAAGAGTTTTGGTCACAACATATTTTCCTAAAAATGTTTTTAAGGAATGATTGTTATATATTTATTCAATTATTTCTAGTAATTATTGAATAATGAATGTGGTCATATGAATTGAACAATGAATGTAAATGAGATAACTCAATAATATGAGACCATACAAGTACCATAATATTTAGTACTGAACGAGTCAAGAACTCAAATCGGAATGAGACCTCAGTGCATGATGTCACACATAGAGATTGGGTCATGTAGAGAATGACCTTGGGGGTAGGTCCTGAGATCTAGCTGGGTCACTACGGTGGTGAACTAGATGGCTTTGCACAAGGTTAAAAGGTAAACTTGATTAGAAGTGATTGTTGACCGGAATGGTAAGCATGTAATTAACTAGATTCATTTATTGTCTTTTTTAGTTTTGTATTAACAAAATTTCATTTATTTAAGGTAACATTTTCAAAATCTAAGTCCTACTGAGCCTTTTGCTCATAGTTTATTTGTTCTAAAATTTCCCCCCTCTAGGTGGTTTGCAGTATACCACCAACTAGGACATTGTTGATTACACGTGTGAACCGTAGGAGCTTTATTTTGTTTATCTGTTTATTTGATTAAGGCATGTAATATTTGGACATTATTTACTTTGGTTGAACTATGGTTTGAATTTTGTTTATGTCGGTACTATACATGTGCACAATATGGGCTCGATGCTGCTCGACTGGTGTCCGTTGACTTTACATTTCATTTCAATTCTATTTAGAGGTAATTTATGCAATTATCAATAGGACTAAATAAATGGTGATATTCTAAAAAGTTCTAAATTAATCACATTTTTATAAATAACTCAAAATGCATTTTTTTTAAATTACCAAATAATTAATTTGACGAGTTTATTAAATTAGCTTAATTATTTTAATTAAACTGCTACGTCACTACTTGGGTTAGGGTTCGTGACAAAAAGGTACCATGAGCAAGTTGCCATAAAGAGAATAATGTTTATGATATACCATTGGGGCATCAATTAACGGTTGAAATGATCCTTTTTCTTTTTAGACATTCTAAAATAGATTTAGGATTGCGGCACCCAAGTTAATTTATTGCCTTGTTTACAATGGTTGATAAAATTTAACAAAAAAAAAAAAAAAAAAAAGCAATTACACAAAGCATCATCATCATCACCAAACTTCAAGACTAATAGCACGTTCACATTTTCACATATTTGAATTACACAAAATAAAAAAATTATCAATTCCACACAACATCATCATCACCCCCAAAATTCAAAACTAATAACATTTTCACATATTCTAATTCCACAAAATAAAAATCAAATTTAACCAAAAAAAAATATCAACTCACATGTAATCCCCACTAAACGGGGTAACTGAGCATGGGATTTAAGAACAATCGATGGCTGGAGAAGAAAGAAAAAGCAGCAGTAGTGTGGCCTACGGCAGGGCTGTGGGCGGAGCTTCTTCTAGGGAGTTTTCTTCTTTCCAAAAAATAGGGGTAAAGGGAAATTTAAGGGTGAGTTTTTCAAGAAAAGTGTTGCAAGGGGAGGAGCATCAAATTAGGCAAAAAAAAAAAAAAAGGCGATGAATGGCGGCAATGGCAGTCGGATAAAGGCAGGGCAGGGAAAGGTTGGACGAAAGGAAACAATGAAGAAGAAAATGAGTAAGAAGGTTGTGTTGTGTGTTTTATGAGCTGGACTTTTATGTAGTCGTTAAAAGTCACTATGTCTTTGCAAAAAATTATTGAGACGAAGTCGTTTCATTTAAAAAAAAAAAGATTGAAGCCGTAAAAATTTTAGCAACAAAAATTGTTGTCACTATAATTTTTAGAGAAGTCTATGAAAAGATTTTGGACGCCCTAATTTGCTATTACATAATTTGGAAAAAATGAAAAGACTTTTAGTGACGATATGTTATTGCTGAAAGTTTTCAAAAAAAAAAAAGTATACAAAATGACATTGGGTGTTGTAATTCACCGTTAAAAATTTGAAAAAAATAAAATAAAAAAAAAAACGATACCATGTCGTCGCTAAAAGTCTCCAAAATAGTATAAAAAATTTTCTCATGCTTTTATTTGCTGCTAAAGTTTTCTACAAAAATCAAATAACCTTTTAATGATGATTTTCTTGTAGGCGCCAACAAATAGTTTGTTGGTGCCTAAATTTTCTAGAGACTTTGTCATCGTCAAAAGTTGTCCCACCTACAAAAAATTACGCAAGTGGTTGTCTTGCTATGAAACTATTGTTGTTGCTAAAGAGGCCAATTCTTATATTACATGTTTTGGATTGCAGTTGTTCAGTGTCACTTGTGAATAAATAAAAGTTACATGAACCACGATTAATATTACATTTTTGAACAAAAAAAAGTGCAAGTGATAAACTCGTCTACTAGTAGACTGGAGACCAACCCTATGATTAAAACTGCAATATGGGATCCTATTAATTTATACGAGTTAAAAAATTTCAAAAGGAAAACACAGCACGTAAGTATTAATACCATCGCTACTCAAGCCAGCACTATCATCACAATTATTTGTATTATGGTCTTCTTCCTTGTGCTCGAAGTAAAATAAAAAATTTAATTGCACATCTCTAAATTCATTTATTCTTTATTTGTTGCATAATAATATGTATTTTTTGTATTTAATGAAATTTATTATTTTTATTTGGTTGTCACTAAAAAAAAACAAATTGAAGCTTGTTTAGGTATTAAGTATTATGTGAAATTTGAATCTTTAAAACTAACGCACAGGATAGCCACCCAAAGGGATAAAAGAAGCATTTATTTTGTTATTGCACTTGAACACATTGAACGATGTTAAAAAAATATTGTTAAAGGTCAGGACATTAGCAACTCCAAATAAAATGCCGATTTTTAAACCGTCGTCGTATGCTTTATTTATGGTTTATAAGTGTTGAAATCCTAGTTCATAACTCATATCTTATAAAGAAGAAGTGAGTAACAAGACAAATAGAATCAATTGGAGGCGACCATAGATCATTGCGGGACCGGGCAAGTAAGAAAAAGGAGAGCAGGAAACACAGTGACTAAACAATGGCAATGGTCACATTACAAGCTATCTAAATTGAATAAGAAAATAAGCTTAAAGAAAATTCAATCAAAATCAAACATGAAAACTGTAATGACCCGAAAAATTCAAACGTTAATAACTATGATTAATTGAGGGTTTTCCCCTCATGATTTAGCTAAGTACTTAAGAAAGTACAAGTTTAGCATTTATTAACGCGCATATTTAAAGGTCTTAATAGCCGCAAGACCTTAGAAATAATTAATGTTGTGAATGCACAAAATTATGTGCTTTATTTATGAAACATGTAATAATGTAATGTTATGATAGTACATTAAAATAATTAAAAATAATTATTTGATGTGCTAAACCAAGAGTTTATGATTTATTAATTTCATGCATGAGCCAAAAAGATGATGTTATTGGCAAAAGTGGAATTTTCAACTTACTAAGATTATGTGAAAATTCCTATATGATAGCAGTCCAGTAAAAGAAACCTAGATCAATAATGATCATGAGCTCCATACCATAAATTAAA
>CAMOHE010051073.1:0-12427 GCA_946598075.1 Artocarpus hirsutus
AGCATTGAATTCCATGGTTTTTGTAATGAATTAAATCCACTGGAATTGTGTGTCCTATTTCCAAACATTCAATAAAAGTTCAACAGCAATTATTCCAATCCATAAACGTGTTAATGGAATATGAATATTATGATATATCCGATATATATTGCTTATTCTCTAACGATCAAATACAATATATATTATACTCGCAACTTAACCAGTGGTTGGAAAGCGAACAATACTTAAAAACACATTCGTTGTGAAAGCAGATTTCTCCCTTTCGTTTTGTTCCCTTTGGTCAATCTGGACTTATTGAACCATCTTATGTTCATGATTAATCATGCATGCCATCTAAGCCATACATACATATACATCAGACATAGAGCGCAATTGAGCCAGTTTGAACTTCGAATCAAAGAACTGATCTTAATACGCTGTTTAGAATAACTGTTGAAACGATTAGTCATAGTTATGAACAGTATAAAACTCTCATATGCTATCATAAAAAATAAGAAATTGCTACAGTATATAGTTATCATATGCTACAGTTGTCAAACTAAGACTGTTGGTTTCAACCGTTCTTTCAAACGGCATATAAAATACCATAACAATTTAAATATTACGAGACAAAATATTGTAACAAAATTGGTTTGAAACAATTTTTTTTCTTAAACGGGCTCATAATCTATACATTCATTTCTATACACACACATGAGAATGCTTGTTCAAGTGGCAAAATATACCTTACTATAATAGGATAGGATGGTTTTTGTTGTTGAACTTCCATTTGTTAAATTATTATACTTTATTAAATCTGGTGTAATGTTAATATAATCTAACGATTGAAAACTGTATATGATTTATACTTTATTAAATCTGGTGTTAAAAACCATGTGCCACCAGCAAGATATTTTTCACACCCTCCGACAAAATACTCTCTCTCTACACACACAGAAAAATAACAAGAGATGGGAACAACCTGCCTACCAAGGTGAATGAAAACTTAGCTAGCCTGTCTACCTTCCATGTATACAAAATTGAAATAAATAACACTTAAAACAATAATTAATATTATGAATAATTAATATTATGATTTGTTATGACAAGTTTCATATCCATATCAGTTACGTAAGTTGAAGGAGACCTCTCTTTCTGAAATTTAAGAAAGAGACGACTTTATATGTAAATAACCAATTAAAGTATAGATCTTAACTAAATCCTTCCACCAAATGGCATCTACTCACAACAAACATCAAGCAACAAACAATAAAAAATGCTTCAACGTACACAAAAAATTAAAAAAAAAAATGCATTGAAAGTAAACGTTGCTATATGTTGAGAGACATTCTCATTGACATGTAACCTCCGAGGTTGCTTATTTTCACCCCGTGATTCCATCTTTTCATACTTTTACTACAGATGCTATATAACACAAATATATGTATATATAGGTTTTTTTGATAATAAACGTCATTTAAATATATATATTTAATTCACAGCATCAAAGTAGAAAAACGACAAACAGATCAAAAAAGTCTAGATGCATACACACGCTAAGATGTGTATGCGGTTTAAATTGCACCCCAAATCTCAATGATTAGATGATATATACAAGTATTTTTATTTCTTTAATGAATAAAAACTTTTATCAAGTGCCAGCTAATAGGTTTTATTTTTCAATAGTTAAAATATTTTTAAGTCATCAAATGAATAAAAAGAATTTTTAATTCTAGATATTTGTAGAATTCTAGAATAACTATATCACAGTCCCAGGATTATACCATACCAGATTATCAAGAAACTAAATTAGGAATAAATACTTGTATCTATGATTGTAGCTATCAATTCTTGTACAGAATTTCTACGATGATAGAGGAACAGGATAAACAAGTTATTGTCTTCCTCAATCAAATCATTATAGTCTTAAATGGGTTCTTTCTCTCCTTGATGGGGACAGAAGAAATCGCATGATTTGATACCATAACTTATAATGCTTTTATATACTCTTCTACTAGGGACCCATAAAACATAGTTGGATGAGGGTATCTACTCATAAACTCATACTCGATTAGTAGCCTATGGGTTTTCTATAAATAGACTACTTTAATTAGCCTACTATACTTAAATAGCTATAATATAATTGTTATATTTGTATGTTGCTTATAACCTAATGAGAAACTAAAATTGTCTAACACTTTAGCCATACACCTTTCTACACATACGTACCTAATTATTTGACCTAGCTGATGAAGTGGTGAAAAATACAATATTATATGTATCCAGATATATTATATAGTTCCACGAATAACTTCAATATAAATAAGTTACAGAAAACACTACGAACATTTTTTTTTTTTTTTAATTTTCACGTCCTAAAAGCCTGCAACTTTAGGCCTCTTGCTGTTTAACACCATGTATTCGGCACAAAACCTACAAGCGTCCAAGAATTAGATGCCAATAAAATGCTTCCAAAATTAGCAAAAATTTTTGTGAGTCGCAACATTATGGGAATATGGGCAACCTTCAGTTAGAAATATATGTTCGCTGTATGTCAGGTAATTATAGGAAAACCCCTTCGTAATTGGAGCAAATAATCTCGAGCTAACTTAGCCAAAAAATAGAAAAACCATTATTATCTGATTGACGTATTATTTCCTAATTGTCAATGGGGGTCGAATCATGCATATTTCACTCGAACAAATTTCCTTTTTTCTATGAATTTTCCTTGCAAGTATTGAGAACTCAAAGGTTGCAAGTTGGACTAGTTTGCACGTATGGTCTTTGTCTGTCCGATGTTCATCCAGTTTTTTTTTTGAGATCTAGAAATTTATGTGAACTTTAAAGCTTTTAAATTTAACAATTTGTACGTCTGACACAAAAGTTTAAAGTTATAAATTTAAACCCTAAATAATTTAAAACTCTCACATGTTAAACTATATAATATAAATATGATAATGTATTTGAGTTCAAAATCATTTGCCAAACATTATAAATATTGCTACTAGATACCATTATAGGTTAAAAGCATCTTGTACTAGAAGTTTAGAAATAAAAGTATGAATAAATTACACCTATCTACATGAGCTGTGCTTTAGGTGATAATAATTCTTTCTTCTCCTTTTTTTTTTTTTAAGGAAAAATGGCCAGCTTCTGTTTTTTATTAAGTCAAGGAGAGAGGGGAAAAAAGAGCAAGACAATTATTAGTTATCTTTTTTTAGAAGCTGTTTGAAAAGCATCATAAGAATGAGACTTTTAAATTGAAAATTATGACGTGTAAAAATGTTACATTGTAACTTAATTTTTACATTCTACCAATCATAAGTTTTAAAAGTTAAGTGGTTGTAACTTGTACGCAAATGGAAAGCATTTCAGCTTAATTTATGTATATACACTACTTTCTTGGATTTGACCCCAACCATGCGTACACAATTAGAAGTAACACGTATGTTGCAAACATACGTCAAACCATTTGAATTGTATGCAAGCATAACTCAAACCATTTAAATTCTATTAATTTTGTATTTAAAAAAAGATTCCAGTATCCAAATATCGTAGAGTTGACTGAATCTTGAAGTCTTTTGTTAAAAAACGCATACTTCCTACGAAAAGTTATAAGAATATTATAACGAACTAATCGGTATAATTTGTGTGGAGCTTAATTTTGTCAAATTTTAATGTCACTCGATGGGTTCATGTTTGATTTGACCGTCCAAAACATGACTAGGTAGGGTACGTTTAGCATGTCATATTACCACTTTGTATTGTATTATTTAAAATATAATACAATATTTGGTGACATCCATATATTATACTATTTAATATGAAATAAAAAATTAATACAACACAAATTGTAATATCAAATATGACCAAAAACCTGCATATTAGACCGTATTGTATAATTTAAACCAAAAATGCGTATTAATAAACCAATCAAACATTTAAAATATATTAAAAATTGACATAAAAGTTGAAGTTTTAGAATGAGATTTAAAACCGGGGTCTAAGGTCGAGATTCGAGATTGAGATTAGAGTCAGGATTGGGATTCAAGGATGGGATTTGAGACCAAGGTCGAGGTCGGGATTTAGAACTAGAATCTAGGGTTGGGTTGAAGTTGGGATTCAAGATCAAGGTCACGGTCGAAATTTGGGGTAAGTGTCGGGATTCTTAACCGAGGTCAGGATTTAAAACCAGTGTTGAAATCGAGATTATAGTTGGGGACGAGATTAGGGGTCGGGGTCAAGGTCGAAATTGGAATAGGGATTTGAGATAGGGGTCAAGGTCAAGATTCGAGACTAGTGTCATAGTTGATGTCAAAACTTTAAGCTGGAGCCGAGGTTGAGGTCGGGGACAGGATTCAGTATCAAGGTTGGGTGTTACAACCCGCCTTTTCGGGTTGTGATAAAACTCTTTCTTACTTACTTAGGGGCAAAAATTTAGGAAATATATATATAAATTTTTGAAACTAAAATAAATACTTTACTTACAATAATTTTGGTAACTTCTAAAATACTTTTATACACTTATATTCACATAATCATTCTTACAAGATTTTACAACATTTTTCTTTTTAAACATTCTATTTCAAAACAACTTAAAATATTCATAGTGGAAACATTCAGTAGCAGACTTCATACTCGATATGCACACATCATCCTTCTGCTAGCTCATCATTATGATTTATTCTGACATTCTTATCGGAATACCTATAGCATGGAAAACTTAATGAGCTAACGCCCAGTAAGTCCCATAAATCCCACATGGACAATAAAATGAATGCATGATTCAATTATGCTTTCTTATGAACTTTTCTTATCAAAATAATTTCTTATCTTTAGCTAAGGCCCAAGTCTTTGTACCATTGTGCAATTTCATTTAGGTCTAGCAACACCGTGACCATATTTTAACCTTTAAACTCCTCTTGCTTCGGGAGTTAGTACGACACTCTTCTTAATTTCTGGTGACATATTTACCAGTCTATTTAATATGGTCGTCATACCATATATGAAATGATAATCCAATGTTATCCATAATACATAAATCCGTATGCATAGCATAGTACGCAGAAGTACCTACTTTATATACATATATGTATTCATCATTGTACACCCAGGTACACAATATGTTGTACAAAACAATACATAACATGTTATACACTCAGGTATTTTAATCGTATACACACAGGTATCGATTCTGTACCTCTAAGTATTCATTTCATGGCAAACATACAAGTTCACATCATAATATAGACCTTGATCTACATATATACACACTCTACACCTACAATTTCATACTGTAGGTGAGAAGGGTACTTATTTGCTTTCGAGCATTGCAAGATTAACTTCGGTCTCCTTTCTCCTAGACTCCTAGGATCCTGTTGGCCAATTATAAAACTATTAGCTAATTCCAATATATTCAGTTACAAAATGTTCATTACTCAATTATTCGAGTTATATAACTGTGCACATCTCTGCAAATACTGGTTTTCTTATTTCTATCTAATTCTACCCTATCGTCACTTATGAAGGACGAGAATCTTTCTAATCACTTTCTTTTCTTATATGAGACATTTTTAGAGCTATTCAGGTTATTTGGACAAAAATAACGATTTTGCCCTCCGTGGCCCTACTAATCTATCCAAAAATTTACGATTTAGCCCCCAAATCGAAAATTTTGACAATTTTGCCGCCCGAGCTAAAATTTTTCACTTTGCACCAAAATTTTCTATTTTTCATAAGAAACATTTTTACTTAAGGTACCATACCTCAAATCATTTTGAAAAATAATATTTTTGTCATTTTAACACTTTTTCACTTTTAACAAATTCTTAAAAAATAAAAAACTCACAAATGATTGAGTTTTTTGACGAACTGTTTGCGATGCCTAACAGTTTGTTGAGGTCTACAACTTTTATGTTTTAACTTTTCTCAAAATCTCACTGTACAGGGTGTTTTCGGCCATTTTTCAATTCTGTCGAGAAAAAAATTTTTCTTTCAATTTAGTCCCTAGGACGTTTTGGTCAAAATCTATTTCAAAATTATAAATCTACCCCTGCAGAAACCATTTTATGTCTAAATCAAATTATTCTCATGCTCAAACCTCATGTTTGCAAAGTTTAACTTCAAATTTACAAAAATATCTTTTTTGCAAAAACTAACATTTTGCACCATAAACCAAAACTTCACAATCTAAACACGCCATTCATCACATTCACATGAAATTCATCAAATACAAGCTCAAAAACTCACATGGGTTTGAGAGAATAGAAATCCAACCAAAATTCTTAAAATTTCAAAACTTTAAAACCCAAAACTTTCCAAAATAGCTTCCTTTTGGTTTCTAGCCTTCAAATTCCCTTTGAACTCCCTTCTAAGCTTCCTTTTCATGCAAAAATACCATGGGTTAATTTTCCGCTTCAACCCATGAAAAATCCCTTAAAAACTCATTAAAAAGTTTAGGATTTTTACCTTAAATCTTGTGAAAACCGTTGAGCTTGCTTCTAAAAATTTTTTTGGGGTTGTTTTTGCAAAGTGTGAGGTTGAGAAATTTTTTTGAAGGTCTCTACAATGGCTGCCAAAACTTGGAGAAGAATAAGGAAAGAAAATTTTTGTGATAAGCTTGTAATAAATGCTTCCTAATCCACTTGATTACTTTACCAAGTAACCCTTTGGGTTACCAAGTGTCATCACATGATTGGGCCACCTTTTAGGGCGTGGTGGCCCAATAACAAGCTAAAAAGTGTCCACTTTGTAGAGCTAAAAATTTACACTGTGTAATTTTTTATCACACAGTATTTTTCTTATACTGCTATGGTCAAATCAGTGTACTTCCTATCCTTAGACTGTATAAAAATGTTTAACTTACTTTTCATTCAATTTTGGAGGCCAATCATAACATTTTTTGTATCTGCATTTTTATTTAGTAGTATTCTTATACTGCTCCGGCCTCCTTACTACCCCAGGTTAGGGTTTAGACAATCTCTGTATGTCCTATTTACATTCTAATTACCTATTCGTTTATACCACAATTTTACAATTAATTGTAATATAAAATTTATTTTATAGATATTATTTACAGATTTCTGAGTAATTCAACTCATAAAATCTGTATTTTACCATATTTAACATTGTATTACATTTGCCATGAAATTTGCAATCAATGCTATTCATTCATACTTTATTGTAATTTTGTACAAAAATTACAATTTTTATAAAAATCACGCTTTTAAAAGTAAATTCATTAATTAAATCTAATTAAATATTATGTTTTATTAATGAAATTTTCTCGGTCATTACATTGGGTTTAGGATTGGGGGTCAAAGTTTGGGTTGAAATTTGGGACCGATGTCAAGGTCGATGTCGGTATTTAGGATCAGAATCGGGATTCGAGGTCGAGGTTGGGATTTGAAGTCGAGATTTAAGACCAGGGTCGGGGTCAGAGTCGAAGTCAAAATTCGAGACCAAGGTCACGGTCGGGATTCTAGGTCGAGATTCGAGAATAAGGTCGAGGTCGAGGTCGGGATTGAAGGTTGGGTCGAGTCAGGATTCTAAGTTAGGATTCAGGTTTGGAGTTAGGGTTGGAATTAGAGACTAGTTCTCGATCCTAAATCCCAACCTCAACACCAGTTTCAAATCCCGAGCCCAAATCTGGTCCCAAATCCTGGTCCCGACCCTGACTATGACGCCAGTCTTGAATTCTAACCTTAACCCTAACCCCGATCTTAAATCCTAACCTTGAAATCAGTCCTGAATCCCAACCTCGACCTCGGTCCCAAATCCTATCCTTGACCCTGACCCCAGCCTAAAATCTCAACTTTGACACCGGTCTTGACCCCGATACTAGTCTCGAATCCCAACCCATACCTCAGCTCCGAATCCCAACCAAACCCTGGTCTTGAATTATGAATCCTGACCTTAACCTCAGTCCTGACCACGACAACGTTCTCAAATCCTAACTCTAACCTTGAATCTTGACCCCGACCTTAGCTTCGAATCTCGACCTCATCTCTAGCCTTGAATTTTAAGCCGACCCTAGTCCTGAATCCGATCTTTGTTCCTGACTCTGATCTTGAATCCCAACACTGATTCTTGTCTCAAACTCTAACCTCGATCTCGAACTAAATTTAGACCCCGAAACTATGACCCAAATTTACTATATTTAAGTTTAAATACTAATACAATACAATACAATAGTAAACAAATATTATATAATGTGATACAATATGTTAGTACCGTGCAAAACCAAACAATGTATTGCATAACATTAACGCAATACATTATAATACAATACAATACAATATACCAAACATGCCCTTAATGAACTCAATAATTACTGTTTAGAATTGGCAATGATAGACATTATCTTTTAAATATTAAACATTATCAATTTATGATTATTGGAGTGGATTTCTCAAGATTAATACTTTTCTACTCCATCGTTTTTGGTCACCCTCAGTTGCTCCTCCCAATTGGGCTATAGGAAGTTTATCCACAAAAGACACTTTGGCGCTCAACTTAGACAAATAGTTATGACTTATGACAATGAAGAGTAAAGAGTATTAACAACAGTAAAGGATAGGAAACATGTAAAACTAATGGGTTGTTTGATATTTTGATTGGAACAACAAACAATGTAAAGCACATAGGTGTAAAAAGCAAAAGATTGATACAATGTAAAACTTTCATATACTATAATTTTTAAACTGATATTTTTAGTTCCAACTGTTTTTTCAAATCCTCTATAAATGTTCTATTTACAAGAAAAGCTCGAGTAAAGGGACTCTTTAGGCTCACGTCATCGGTCATATGAGGTTTTTGAGATTCCTTTTTATTTTTAACTAAAGAAATTCTTTTATAATCCTTAACATTTAACATTTCTTTTGGAATCATTGACACACGTTACACTATTCGTTAATGAACTTGATCTAATGATATACCAATCTTAAAACCTATTTAGTTTATAGATTTGAACAAAAAAAATTTAAAAAAATTTTAAATTTTTGTAAAAAATATACCGTAAAAAATAGTTTAAATTGTGGTTTAAACTTACAAACGCAGGCTTTTTGTTTTGCTAATGAAATCCAAGTCAACTATTGAGACATGCTACGGTCAACATCGTCTCAATAGTCTCCTTAGATGCTTGTCCTTTCTACATCAATGTCAGGGGTCCGGTGGAGTGATTAAAGGACGTTCTTCCTGACCTTGATTTCTTTGTTTTCGTCTCGGTCCCTGACATCAGGGACACTTGTAACATTCTTATTCCTAAAAAAAAATCCCCCAACAATTTTGATCCTTCCAAGTATAGAAACCATGTATTCTACAATTCAGTAAATATAGGTGTAAGAATATATCAAGTTCATGCACTTTTGCCATTTAAACATTGTTCAACAATGACTATAGTTTGAGTTAGGCCAAATACACTTATATGAAGTCTAACTATACATATATACTAGTTTTATATGCAAATTATGCTTAGATCTTTTTACAGAAGTGATATATTAAGACACCAGATCTCTAAAAGACATATTTTTCTAATTTACTCCGTGATTTATTGCTAAATTTGTCCCCAAAAAATAAATAATCTAGATTGAGATAATTATGCTCCATGCCCACTAATTTTCTCTTTGGATTGAAATCTATCATGTCCCCTAAAATTACAGCAAAACATGCGGCGCTGATATTAGCTAACTCTTTTGTATTGACCAAAATACCCATAGGGATTTTTTCTCTCTCTTCTTCTCTTTCTTTCTTCCCCAGCCACCTTCCCTTGTCTTCTCTCTTCCTCTCTCTTTGCTCCCTCATCCCTACTTCCCCAATGGCAACAAGCGGAGAGCCTCGTCGCCCAGTGCCTCCATCTGTGAATCGCCGGATCTGTCGTAGGAGAATTGAGCAACTCCGCCAGGGAAGCTCGTTGCCAAATCTGTCGTAGGAGAACGGAGCGCCTCCACTAGAGAAGCTCATCGCCAGATATGTTGCAGGAGAATGAAGACAATTGCTTGTCGCGCCGCTGCTGATGTCGGCCGTCCTCTTTGTGTGGACTCCCGATTTTGGCCATCCTCGTCCCGTGGCCTCCCGATGTCGGCCGTCCTCGTTGTGCGGGCTCCTGATGTTGGCCGTCCTCCTCATGCGGCCCCTAATGGACTGGTTGGTGTCGTTTCTCGTCGGCATCTACAGCACCGGCGTTTCGGTCGGATTTTCTTTCTTTTTTTTTGTTTTTATTTTGTTTCTATTTTTTTTTTTGGTTGGAAGATGTTTGAGGGTATATTTGACATTTTAAAATAATAGGATCATTATTTGTACAAATATTTTTTTGTTGAGGTTAGGCATTATGTTTGTGGTAAAGAACCCATCTAGATTTCCCTTTTTTTTTTGGGCCTGCATTCCTGTAAAGAACCCATCTAGATCTCCCTATGTTTTTTTGGCGGCCCAGTCTAATATGAGCCCAGTGACCAGGGAGGAGAGGTTTATATATTAAAAATACTAAACGGATTTCAGTTTTGAGATAAATGGTCTTTTACACTGAGACATCTGGTTTAGCAAGTTGTTATATTTCAAGGGTATCTTTGGATGCAAGTTTTTTCCGAGTAAATGAAATGTGAATGCAAATGCTCTTTTGTGTGTGTATTTTCTTATCATTGGAAAGCAAAGTTTGAAATACATGGGCACCTTTTGAACAAAGCTTGCTTGGAATTAATTGGTTAAAACCACAATTTATAGTTGGAACTTATATTTGATAAGTTTGTCAAAAATGTAAGTTTTAGTTAATTTGAACTAAAAAAAAAAAGCTCAAAAATGGTTGGAATTGAAAAAAAAAAAAAAGATTGGAATTCACAATAGACTAAACAATAGCTTTTGGCTAGCACCGAAAAAAAAAATTTTGAGCCGTAAAAACTGATTAGAACCATGATTTTCAAACAAAGGGTAGAGTAAAATTAGCAGGACGAAATATCCACCGATGAACAAAACTTGGACCTGCAGTTGTCGTGAGGTAACTCAACGACCAGGAAAACAGCCCCCAAGCCCCAATTGAATAAGCGAAAAGACTTGTAGTTAGTGGTATCCAACGTTAGAAGAATACACAATCTTGAGAGGCCCAATAAGGAGCATCGGAAGAGATCCAACGAGATGATGTTTCAGGTCATCACTTTCTGTATGTCACCTACTATGCTTGGTATCATTTTTGAAGTTTAATTAACTTAGGGTTAAATTTTGCACATAATGCTAATTTTTAAAATTTAAAATTCCTCTAATGTACGCTGGTTTTTGGGCCGTCGTTTTCAAGTTTCCTAGGAGGCAAGCGACAATCACTCAGCGAAAGCATATACTTCTTAGAAACTTCAGAAAATTTGGTGTCCATTTGGTCCATAGCTTTGATTAGAAAATTTGAATAAACAATCATGAGAGAAAATACTATAGCAAAAATGTTTGAATTATTGTTTGAACCAGTGATACAAACGGCATATTTGGAAATGAAAGGATTGTGAAATCTGTTCATTGACTTAAGACCAGGTCCTCCGGTCAGTAAATTTACTATGAATGGTCTAAATCAAGAGATTAGAGAACTATGTAAGCTACTTCTGTACACCATTTACTTGAGAAGAAATGCGTTAAGCAATGCCGTTATGAGAACGGAACTAATTCATTATAGCAGGTGAGAGTTTTATATTATGGCTTACTTTTATTTTATACAGTAAGTCTGTAATACGTAAGAGCTTTACACTATAACAGTTCGAACTATGTAGTTGAAACAAAATTGTCAAACGCACCAAAACCAGTGTTTAAGAAAAAAGCTAATTTTGAGAAGACAAAGATTGTTTCAAATTTTCACTTGCACCTTAAGTTATGTAAAAATTCAAATGTTATTAAATGGTGTAAGTCAACATGAAAAGGAAAGGCTCTCACACCAAGTTGTTGCCTCGAGAGTGGTTTTTTTTGCCTTGATCAAAATTAATTTGAACAACATTGGTGCCCCCAAAAAGATCATGTTGGCATAACCTGACTTGCTTTATCACTATTGTAATTGATTGTGCTGTGATATACTTTCTATTTTTTTTTGGCTTGAGCCCCATAAAAGGCAGATATTGGTAAGAAGGTCGTAGAAGGTGGCAGAAAGAAGGCCATCTAAAGAAGACCAACTACTCTTTTATCTGTCTTTATCATTATAACTAACATCACGTTCAATAAGACATGATGAGAGATGGGGCTTGAAAGTGCTAGAATTCTCTCTAATTTCTTTAACCTTTTACTATTCTAACACAAAACTAGCTAGAACTCTCTCCTCTTCCTTATATATATAGGTCATTAGTACTTCACCTGCATTCATCAATCGATCAATTCATTGTCCTACAAGCTCAAATATCCATTTTCTGCCCAGTTTTAAGTTACAAGTCTTTGGTTTTTATCTTGTCTCAATTCTCAAACATGTCTCTCATTCCAAGCCTTTTCGGTG